>JASSUY010039620.1:0-19995 GCA_032466535.1 Forpus xanthops | reverse complement strand
TCACGATCAGCAGGCAGGTCTCAAGGGTACCCAAAGGCCATTCAAACCCTTCAGAGCTCTCAAATGAGGCTGCTGTATTTGTCACTGGGGCTGCTGTAGCTGCTGTACTTGCTGGCTCTCTCACCTCCAGCTGCGCTTTGTCTGAGTCCCGATCTTCCTCCTCTGCCTCGCTGGGAAGTGCTGCACGGTCCCCTGCATCCTTGCAGGGCTCTGCAGGTGGTTGCTGGAGAGTGCTCTCTGCAACCACAGGGCTGGGCTCAGCTTCTCCACCGCCCCATCTGGCTGCTCAGCCTCCATGGTCCCAGGCTCTCCAGGGGGGCTTAGCTGGCCAGGGAGTCTCAGCTCCTCTGTCATCCCCTTCCCAGCCTCTTGATCCCCAGGTCATCCTCTTGGGCAGTTTCGGCCACCGGCGGCTCCCGGGGCTGGCCCCCCTCAGCTGCCCACAGACTCGCAAAGACAGAGGAGAGGACGAGGGCCAGGACAGCGAAGAGCAGCTGAACTGCCGGGTACACAATGGGCAAGGCTGTGCTCCATGCCCTGGTGGAAGTCCTTCTGCAGCAGGGGCTGAGATGCAGGATAGGATGAGAGAGTTGGGTCTGTTCTAGCCTGGAGAAGAGAAGGTTGCGTGGAGACTTCATAGCAGCCTTACAGTATCTGAAGGGGGACTATAGGGTTGCTGGGGAGGGACTCTTCTTTAGGAACTGTAGTGAGAGAACAAGGGGTAACAGGTTCAAACTTAAAGAGGGGAAGTTTAGATTGGACCTGAGGAAGAAATTCTTCACTATGAGGGTGTTGAGGCACTGGAATGGGTTGCCCAGGGAAGCTGTGAATGCTCCATCACTGGCAGTGTTCAAGGCTGGGTTGGACATATCCTTGGGTGACATGGTTTAGTGCGAGGTGTCGCTACCCATGGCAGAGGGTTGGAACTGGATGATCTTAAGGTCCTTTTCAACCATAACTATTCTACAAATCTATGAATATATTTTGCTGCTCTGCACATGCACTGTCTGCATGGATGCTGATGCATAGTGATTTAAAACAAATAGTGTAGACTAGTAGAGTTGAAATGAATCACTGAACAGCTGAATTAAAATTAATTTTATAGTTTGTTTTGTTTTGTTTTTTTGTCCTGGACAAAGACATAACTGTGAATTAAAATTCACGTGGAGAAGCTTGGAAGTATGAATTCATTAAGCAGCAATAAAATATGCATGTGATGAACAATTATTCAGGTGAAAGATAACTCCTTTTCCTACAGGTGAGGGAAGCTGGTTCTCTCCAGCACGCTACACAGTCTAATTCTCTCAGTGCTGACATGGGTATAGTTACAGAATACAGTGGCTTTAAGAGACAAGGCAGGTTTACGGTACCCCACTTCTACACCTCTTGATTTGTGTACAGTAGAGTGCAGTCTGAAACAGCTACTTAGAGACAGGCGGAAAATGAATCACAGGATAGAGAAGAAAGGGCTTGAATTGGCTGTCACTAAAAACAATTCATCACCTTACCGCAGCATGAGCTCATTTGGGTCTCAGGCAGAGTTTTACTAAGCATCATGCAACAGCTCCATACGTGACAACTGAATTTTGCTACCAGCAGCACCACTTTCTAAAAGCTACCTTGGGTGTCTATGCAGAGCGACATAGACCTAAAAACACACAAGGAACTGTGTAGCACAGCAGCAGGTAAATTTCTTGCGAGATAATTTTACAGTAATGCACTTTAGGCAGAAGAGCTGGCTCCCCTATGGGCAACAAGACTCATAACTATACTGTGCTACATTTGGAAGGTGACATGGGTATCATAAGAAGCTGTAAATAAAATGGAGTATTAGAACTCACCTTCACCTCTCCTTCCACTCAGAGATAAATTCTATGCCATTTTTTTTTTTAGACTAATCACCCCTCTCTAGAAAGTACAAGAGTGGGAAGTGTGAAGAAGGGTGGCAAAAAACAATTTGAATCATGAAAAAACTTCCAGAAAGGAGATAGAAGGGATGAAGGCTGTAGCTTTATTAGTGCACCTATGAAAAAGATTTGGGCAGATTGAGAGCTTCTGGTTTTCACAAATGAAAACATGGGTAAAACTAAGTAAGGCAATACAAGTGGAAATTGCTGCTACGAGAGTACATTAACCTTTATCCACATGGCAAAACTTAAAAGAAGATTGAACAGTTATATGAACAAATAGAAAATTCATGGGTACAAATAAATATTACTGGACTCATGGTATTGGATAAAAAAATACTTTAAGGCTTAAATCAACAATAACATACCTTTGCAGGTCAGTAGCGGTTAAATTCCAAATCTAGGATTTTCATTTGTATGTGCAGAGGATTCCAATGAGCTTAGCCCATACATAAGCATATTTATGAAAGGAACACAGCTACCAAAAAGGAAAATCTAGAGCTACATCTGCACATGTGCTCATGTATGCACATGCATCCACATGCACATGATGCCCAGCCTTATTTCCATAGCAAGACTTACTAATGTCTGGAGACAAACTCTCAGCTAGTCACTTAAGGCAATCAAAATCCAAAGAAAATAGAAAGCACTAAAACATATGGTAGATTCAGAGACAGATCCAACAAGAAAAATAAAATGTTGTTTTCCTTTTGATTTTCTGCCTTCTGTGTTCATTTCTGAGTCCACTTGTGTTAAAACTATAGTTTTATTGTAATAAAAAAGGTAAGCATCAGTTTCTGCCACCCCTTTTGTTAAACACATTTTCCAATGGTATGAAACCTAAGTTATGTTTTGCTTTTTTCAGGACTTACTGGATGCATTTCAGTTTCACGGTTTGAAAGATCATAGTTAAAAATATTACTATTGATGTTTGCTTATGAAGGCATGTATGAAAATGCCAAGTCTTCATCTGCCTTTCAACAAATCCTCCATCTGCTCAAGATCTAAACATACCTCAATATAACCTCGTATTACCAACAGCCCTCATTTTCTTCTGAATAGTTCCACAACTTAGGCCTACGTGTTTGCGGGCTTTGAAATATAAACCACTAACAACATGATGTGGCGTTTTGACTGTTACAGCTCAACAGTCACATTGTATGGGAAATGCTAGATAAAGGTGGAATTCATTTATTTGTTTTCACCGTGGTTAAACTTTGGAGCGCTCTACTTACAGATCAGGACACCGCAAGGGACATCAATCCTGCTCCTATCACAAGTCTTCAAAATAATCTAATAACAGATTCATGTTACTTCAAAGCTCCAGAAGAAAACCACCACAGATGTTGCAGAGAGCTAGATGTGAAAGGACAGCATTTATTTTCCTGATAAAGTAGCTAAACGTCTGTGGTTGTGTGGAAAAAGTGAACTGACCAACTTTAAGTACCTACACAAAGTACAGTTTGCTGAGTTTTTTCTGAAGAAAAATTTCATTCCTTCACAAAAACAACTACAGTTCTTTTGGTACCTCAGCATCATTAATTTAAAAGGAGAATTTACACTATCACTCTTGAGTTACTTGACAACTTCATGTTTTGCCTGTGGGTGTCTTATTACTAGCAGGGACATCTTATATAATAATGCAGATGTCATTTTTCAGCGGACAACCTATCTATGAGCTTAAATTTTAATGAGATCCATGATAGTATGGAGTCGTCTTAAAGCTCTGAGTATCAGCAAGGAGTTTGCACATTCAAGAGTAACACAGGCTCCTCACTCTGTGAAACTAAAAGTACTTTTGAAATGCAAAACAAATACCTTTAGTGAGAGCTGAACTCTTTGTAAGACAACCTATGGCAAATACATTAGGAAATAAACGTACTTCAAAATCTCTCTGCAGAAAATAAAGTAAGGGGGGGGGATAGAAGGAAGGCACCGTTGTCAGAAGGTGAATCAGACAACAAAAATCTCTTAGAAATTTCACTCAATTGATGAGTCTGAGATCTGAGCTTTTACAGCTAATAAGCATGATCACCTAGATATCTGAAGCCATAAGGGTTTTTTTTTGGCTTTGCATCACTCTGTTATTGTTAGTTCTCTAAAACTAGCTTTGGGTTCTACTACAGAGAAGAAATGACGAGTCACCACTTCCCACTGTGGATGTCATGCTCATTATTGAAATGCACTCTCATTTAAATTATCCTAGTTTTACTTCCTGCTAGTGGTTAGCATTATGTTTCTGTCAGAGAAATAGGCTTTTAGTACCTTTTTTCCACCTCTTTATGCATTCACAGACAAATTAAATCACTGCAAACAGACGTGCTGTTTCTGAAAGAATACAGAGGCAAAACCTATAAATTTGAGCAAGACTCCTTTATAGCTTTCCAACTGACTGTACTAGAGTATACTCTCTTTCTGAAAACCTAACCTACTGTGGCATCATTATGGCTTTGTGCCATCATTCCCATCTCCATTATTTCTTTTTCTCTCAATGTAATTTCTGGTTTTAATTATCCACAAATTTTACCACTTATTTAATTACTAAAAACATGAAACTGCATTAACCTAGAAGCATTCTCAATAAACCTAGTAGAAATACTCCCTTTCGGTGATTACCCTTGTCTTCCTAGAGTTCTACATCCATTTGAAGACTACTTTGTGGATAATATGAATGTTGTATTTTAATTTACACTATTACAGCTGTACAAAGATTATTTAAAAGACCTATTTTCCAATAAAGTTACATGACATCACTCCTGCTATCTGAGCATTTTCAAATCTGGAATAGGATCCAATCATACAGATTTTTTTGCCTAGAATACATATTAATTGATCTGGTTTACCCCGCTTTTCTTAAAAAGAGAACTTAGATGGTACAATAGTTTTCTGAATTTCTGTATTACTCTGAGGTTTATTCAAAGTGAACATCCAAGACCAGTTATGTCCTTCAGACAGATTCAAGTTGCTTAATCATCCACAGCTTAAAGAGTTTGTTTTTTTTTTTTCTAGCAAGCAGAGTTTAACTTATGCTTCCATTAGAAAATAATGTTAGTAGTAATTAGTGATTCTGCTTTCCTTGAAGTAAATACATTTTACTTTTCCTGAAATCTATGCAGTTCATGAGTCTGATTCTTGTTTAAGCAATGGAATGGTAACAACTTCCAAATGAAAATGCCAGGTATAATGTTCATGATCTGCAACTCATACCAGGTTGACTATTACAATTGATGTACTCAGTCAAGATCTGTCCACATTCCATTTTTTTCCAAAGCTGCTGGTTCTTTACTGCAAAGGAGACCTGTATGCTGGAGAATGAGGACTTGATCCTATGCCCAAGACACAACAACTTTTCTCCGTAGGTTTTATTACTCGACAAAGGAGGAAGAGGGGAGTACAGAGAAGAAAAAGATTGTGGGTTTGCACAAATGTATAGAAATAGCACAATTTTCTGTGGGTTCCCCAGACAACTACTAGCTTAGAGGACTGTTAACATGCTCTTCTCCTAGCAACAGCACCAAGAGCTTACAAAGCACAAGCATGATATCCTGAATCCTGTTTATTTTGCTAAACTTATGTTAATATTTCTGTCTTTCATTTGTGACCTCAAAATTCTAACTGAACATCAAAGACCATGGTATTAGTGACAAACTATGTTATGGAACAGATTATTCAGCAGAGATGAGTCTCACTGACAGCCTCATTGTTCTAAATACAAAGCACTCTTAAAATCTTAAAGCAAAGACTATGCCACTACTGAGAAAAAAAAATAAAGTGATTGAAGATTTGCTAAAGTTCTTGGTTTTATTTTATTTTTTTTTTTAAATAACCTTGCAGAAACGTAACAAGTAAAACCTTAACATAATTCATATACATGCAGATGGTATATTATGAGAGGAACAGAAGATATAAGAAACAAACACAACCAGATTAAAAAAAACATTTGAATGGTCAAACAGGTAGATAAGGAACAGGAGTTGTTGATTAACCCCACATTTTACTTCAGTCAAATCAAAGGACAACTTCAAAGCAGCTATTTTTGCTATCACAAAATACTGACTTTCAGATTACTTTCCCACTGTACATGCTGGTAAGGAAGCTCCTAATTTCACAAATTAAAACAAGAACATTGAGCTTGACCTCTATTCAAAAACACTTCCTCACAAGCAAGGAGAGAGCATAACACAACCAGCCTGGCTTATCAAGCCCAGCCCAGTAGATGACAGTCAAACACAGTATGCAAGTCAAGAATACATCTACTAGAAAAAGTGTAATGGAAAAAGATGACTAAAGTACCAGGCAGAAAATATTAAGTCCTAAAAAACAGAATACATGAACAAAAAAAGCCCTGAAACAAACAAGAAGCATTCTAAAGGACAAAAAACTCCTTGTTTCAGTAGTAGAATCCAAAACCATACCCACAGCTCTAAGCTGAAAGGTAACCATGCATCGAAAAGCCGTAAGGCAACAATAATGTGAAGAAAGTAAAATTAAGCTTACTTCGAATTTCTTCCTATTCTTCGTTTATATAGCAGCAGCTGTTCCTCAGTGGCAACTGCCTCCCAGCAAATGCAGCTGCTGTGTTACGTGTCTGGGAAGCTAGGGACCAGGTTAGGAAATCTAAGACTCACTTAGAATTAAACTTGGCTAGGAATGTGAAAGATAGCAGGAAGGAATTCTATAGGTACCTATTGAATAAAAGACAAGCTAGGGAGAATGTGGGCCCCCTCTGGAAGTTATCAGGAGAACTGGCTATCCTGGATTTGGAGAAGGCTGAGGTTCTTGATGATTTATTTGCCTCGGTCTTCACTGGAAAATGCTCTGACTGCACCACGCAAGTCTTGGAAGGCAGACACAGGGATTGTAAAGATGAAGACCTTGGGCCCACTGCACCAGCGGATCTGGTTCAAGACCATCTTAAGAACCTGAACATACACGAGCCCATGGGACCAGATGAAATCCAAACATGGGCCCTGAAGGAGCTGGTAAATGAAGTTGCTAAGCCACTGTCCATCATATTTGAAAAATCATGGCAGTCAGGGGAAGTTCCTGACCACTGGAAAGAGGGAAATACAAGCCCATTTTCAAGATGGGGAAAATGGATGAGCTGGGGAACTACAGACCAGTCAGTCTCACATCTGTGCCTGCAAAATCTTGGAGTAGATTCTCCTGGAAGGCATGCTAAGGCATATGGGAAAAAAAGTGATGCTTGGTGGCAGCCAGCATGGCTTCACTAAGGGGAAATCCTGCCTGACCAATCTGGTGGCCTTCTATGATGGGGCTATGGAACTGATGGAGGGGGTAGAGCAGTTAATGTTATCTACCTGGACTTGTGCAAAGCATTTGACACTGTCCCACACAACATCCTTGTCTCTAAATTAGGGAGATATCATTTTGATAGGTGGACCTCTTGGTGGATCAAGAACTGGCTGGATGGCCGCAAGCAAAGAGTTGTGCTCAATGGCTCAATGTCCAGCTGGAGACCAGTAACAAGTGGTTACTGGTCAGGGATGGATGCGAGGACCAGTCTTGTTCAACATCTTTGTCAGTGACATGGACGGTGGGATTGAATGCGCCCTCAGAAAGTTTGCTGATGACATCAAGCTGTGTGGTTCAGTTGATACGTTGGAGGGAAGGAATGCTATACAGAGGGACCTTGACATGCTTGTGAGGTGAGCTGATGCCAACCTTATGAAGTTTAACCATGTCAAGTGCAAGGTCCTGCACCTGGATCAGAGCAATCTTAGGCACAGCTACAGGTTGGGCAGAGAAGAGATTCAGAGCAGCTCTGCGGAAAAGGACTTGGGGGTGTTGGTCGATGAGAAAATGAACATGAGCCAGCTGCAGTGTGTGCTCACAGCCCAGAAAGCCAACTGTATCCTGGGCTGCATCAAAAGAAATATGAACAGCAGGTTGAAGGAGATGATCCTGCCCCCCTATTCTGCTCTCGTGTGAAACATCACTTGGAGTATTGTGCACAGTTCTGGTGTCCTCAACATAAAAAAAGGACATGGAACTGTTGGAACAAGTGCAGAGGAGGGCCACGAGGATGATCAGGGGACTGAAGCACTTCCCACATGAAGACAGGCAGAGAAAGTTGGGGCTGTTCAGCCTGGAGAAGAGAAGGCTGCATGGAGACTTCATAGCAGCCTTCCAGGGATAGGACAAGGGGCAACAGGTTCAAACTGTAACAGGGGAAGCTTAGATTGGATACAAGAAAGAAATTCTTTACTGTTAGGGTGATGAGCCAATGGAATGGGTTGCCTAGGGAAGCTGTGAATGGTCCATCACTGGTGATGTTAAAGGCTGGGTTGGACAGAGCCTTGGGTGGCATGGTTTAGTGGAAGGTGTCCCTGCCTATGGCACTGGGTTTTGAACTAGATGATCTTAAGGTCCTTTCCAACCCTAACTATTCTATGATTCTATGGTGTAAGAACTAAAAAGTAAAACAGAGAAGTGGGAACAATCAATCTAGTTTAGAATTCTCCATTAAGTAAAATGCAGATTACTAAAGATGAAGCACAGATGGCAAAAATATATATCCTAAACATAAAAGTTATCCACTGCTCAAGGTGATAGGATGGGTAAGATAGTCCTTATTTAAAAATACGTAGCTAAATACTGCCTTTTCTCCCACTAGTAGCCCTAGTAAAGTCATCTGCAATGCAGAAACATTACTGAAGAATGCACTTTGCCTGGCCCTGCAAGTGTACACTAACTCAGCTTTATGAAGGCGCCTAAACTCATTCAAATCATTGTCTACATGTGACAAGCAAAGAATGTCCATGCTTACAGGAGCAAAGTATATTTCATCTGAAAGAAAAATGCGTAATTTTATGCCATATGGTCACCTTTACTATTATTCAGTAAGTAGCAGCATTTTTTCACTTTTATAACCTGAAATTTAATTATCCAAATCCCAGGAGTTCCACGGCAATGCTCATTATATGTGTGTTGCACCACAAACAGAAATTTTCTCCAAATGCCATTTTATATGGGATATGAAAGGACATTTCTTCAGGAAACGACTACTACTGGAAGAAGCTCTTCTCTAATTCACCACATAAAATCTTCTATCTTTTCTCCTAGAAAATGAAGTAGTAGGTTTATTTTGGGAATACGAGAATACAGTGGCCTGGTGTTGACTTTTTACTAATCAGATGCAGTTCATCATAACAGTAGTAAGTTAGAAGCTTGTACCTCTGCAATTTCGTGAGTAGCACTAAGAAGAGAAAAATGCAAAGGGATTAAAATTTTGCTGTTAGACCTAATGGCAACAGAGCAGAACGGCGTCCGGCTTCCAGACTTGCAACCTAGAGCTGGTATAACACTGCCCTCTTGTGGTTGAATACACGCAGTTCATCTGCAGCGCACATCAACTGTTTTCATTCTTTTTTTTTTCCTCAAATTTTCAAACATTTCAATCTAAGTCATTTTTTGCTGATCAAGGGTTTACCTCAACCACTGCCACTTCCACCTCTGCACACTGTATCACTATTTCTCTTTTAACCTAAAGGGAATTTAGGCTTCTGCTTTTCCTCTGGTCCATTGAGATTAAATGCCAAAACTAGCCTGAAATGAAAGGCATAAATTCTTCATCTCAATGAGAATCAAAAAGAGCCTGAACACCTTTGCTCACACACATAAATAACCTCCTTTTAAAGCCTTTTTCAGCCTTCTAGACAAGTAGCCTGAAGGAAAACGTAAACAGAAATTAAAATGTGAAATTAGTAGAAACACAGCTGAACAAAATCATCACATTATTTTTCTTTCAACATGGAAAAAAAAAGCCAAATTCTCACTGCAGAAGGAGGTATCCTGCTGACAGAATGATTGGGGGAAATAATGAAAAGACAGGCCTTTTGATTATTATAATTTGTTATTTGAACTAATTCTCTTAATAAGTAATATGGTAGAAACTAATGTCAAGCATAATCAAAAATCTCTTTTCACTAAATGGCTAAATTATAGCTAGATAAAACAGAGAAGAGTTATTATATTGCAAATGAAACGGCTATTTCAATTCTGTTAGTACAAAATATGGCACTGAATTTAAACAAAAAGATCCCTTTAGCAACACAGGAGGTTTTAGAATCTTCATATTTTGCTAGAATGGCAAATTCGAATACCTGCTATAGGTGCTTCCATGTACATTGGAATGAATTCGGATTCATTTTCACAATTAAGTGATTTTCAGTCATTTATTTCTAGTTTTGTGAAACACAGGCCAAGATCATTTATTTGTAACTTAAATTTGATACGTCTTTATATAAATTAAATAAGACAGACTTTTGGGTTAATAACAGTTTTCTTACAGAAGATAGCTATTTTATTAACATGCCCAAAGGCGGACAGGAAAACATTTCCTTGACAAATAACTAGAGACTAAAAAAAAAATAATTAATTAAAACCTGATAGTACATAGAAACTATTTCTGTCACTGACTGGTATTAGAAAGTGAGAACAAGTTACTAAAGCACAATGATTTGTAAATAATCTGGGCCAGAAATACTGAAATGGGCAAAATATTCCTCATGTTGAAGGACAGTTGTGTTCTTTAGCCTCTACCCACAACAAAAACATACATCTCCACCCCTGCAATCTCTACTTGCAAAATGGGTACAGAAATGGTATTAATAACTCTGCTATACCTCAGCAAAATCAATCAGCTCCACTCAGATTACTTAAAACATCATAATATTCTCTAAGTCGCTATCTACAATTTGTTACCCATCCTCAGTCTCTTAAACCTTCCAGGATAATAAAAAAATAGCTCTTTATAGAGCCATTTCTGTCTAAGTAGGTGAGAGGAAGTGTTTCCACCTAAACATTTAAATTGTTACTTTAAAATAAGTTACTAGTAAATGTGTGTTTTTCTTCAACGTAATAGATATATTTATAAAAGAAATGGTATTAATATAATCTCAATGTCTAATTAAACAAAAGAATTACCAAGTTATTCTTCACAAATGGCAGCCAAATATATACATGATTGATCTTTTACACAGGACTAAGAGACCTCATTGCGTGGAGACCTCATAGCAGCCTTCCAGTACCTGAAGGGGGCTTAGAGGAATGCTGGGGAGGGACTTTTCATTAGGGACTGTAGTGATAGGAGAAGGAGTAATGGGTTAAAACTTAAACAGGGGAAGTTGAGAGTGGATGTAAAGAAGTTCTTTACTGTAAGGGTGGTGAGGCACTGGAATGGGTTGCCCAGGAAAGTTGTGAGTGCTCCATTGCTGGCAGTGTTCAAGGTCGGGTTGGGCAGAGGCTTGGGTGACTTGATGGAACTAGGTGATCTAAAGGTCCTTTCCAACCCTAACTGTTGTGTGATTCTATAATTCTAAGAGTATATTCTCAATGCCAAATTTGTTAAATATGATGAATGTACATAGCTGAAAAAAAAAAAAATATCCATCCCAATATTGAGGACAATGCTGTTCAGAAGAAAAGGCTGCATTTTCATGCTTAGAATTATAACTGTAAGGACTTGTATCTTAAAACAACTGAAAGTTATTAAATGAAATCATGCCATTAACTGAGGGCAACATGAATGTCAAATTTTCAGTTGTCTCATTACAGTGAGCTGATTCCATTCTGACCACTGAAAAACTTCATGAAGGCTTCATTTTTTCCTGTGTCCTTTAGCCAACCTTTTACCCAGTGAGCAGTACACCTGTCCAAGCCATGCACAGTCAGTTTCTCCATAAGAGTGCTGTGAGAAACTGTCAAAAGTTCTATTAAGTCCAGGTAGGCAGCATCCATAGCCTTTAGCTTGTCCACTGAGTCACCTTGTTGTAACACCAGATTAGTCAAGCAAAGCCTGCCTTTCATAAGCACATGCTGACCAGGCCTGATCTCCTCTTTGTCCTGTACATGCACACTAGGTATTCTGCTCCATAGCCTTCCCCAGATCCTCCTTCCAGCTGTTCCTGGAGATGGGTGTCATATTTGCTAACTTTCACTCACTGGGACTTCCTGATTAGCCAGGACTGCAAGTAAATAACTGGAAGTGGCTCAGTGAGCACTCCCACCAGCTCCCTCAGTACTCTTGGGTGGATCCCATTTAGCTCCATAGACTTGTATGTGTCCAAGTGTAACAGGTCTCAGACCATTTATCCTTAGATTATGGGGGCTTCATTCTGCTCCCTGCCTATCTTCCAGCTCAAAGTGCTGTGTACCTTAACAACAACTGTTTTTAGTATTAAAGACTGAGGCAAAGAAGGTGTTAAGTACCTAAGCCTTCCCCTCATCCTTTGTCACTGTGTTTCTCCCCCATATACAATAAAGAACTGAGATTCTTAGCCTGCCTTTTGTTGCTAATGGATTATAGAAACATTTTCTATTGTCTTTTACAGCAGTAGCCAAATTAAGTTCTAGCTGGGATTTGGCCCTTCTAATTTGTCCCTGCATAGCCTCACAACATCCTTGCTGTCCTCCTGAGTGGCTTGCCCTTTCTTCCACAGGTCATAAACTCACCTTTTTCCATCCCCAGTTCCAGCCAGATCTCTCTGTTCATCGAGGCTGATCTTCCCCACCAGCTCATCTTTCAGCATATGGGGATGGTTTGCTTGCTCCTGCACCTTTAAGATTTACTTCTTGAATAATGTCTAGTCTTCCTGGATTCCTTTGCCCTTCAGGGCTGCCTCCCAAGGGACTTGTCAACCAGGCCAGTCTGTTTAACCTTTTCATTACTAAACATCACTCAGTTTAGCAAACTTCTTAGCATTGAAAACTGTCAGATGTTACCAGATGCCACCCACAGACTTCTCAAGTTATACAAAGGCTCAAAGCCTAACCTGATTTACATCTGGAACTGCTTAAAACAAAGAATCTGCTCCCATAACATGTGTAGGTGGTATGTAGTTAAAAAAAAAATTATAATAATAATAAAAAAATAAATCACATCCTTAACGAAGTGGATCAGCTGCATAAACATTACTGCACAATTCACATCAGGCTGACACCAAAATCAGAGGTATCAACAACCTGAAGGGCTGCGCAGCTCACTGAAATTTACAGATACTTCTGAAGTCTTATACTAGATACTTTGTTTAAGAGGCAGTAAGGAATTTCTGAGATAATTCCCTTTCAAAACAAAAACAGACTTTCAAATTCAAAATTCCCACTACGAAATGCTTCTATAAGCCAAACTTGCAGTTAAATGATGAAATCTGAAGACAGAGAAAACATATAAAGGAAGCCCAAAACAATAGCTCTTCCTGAAGAGATGAAACTGGTGGTCACATAAAGCAACTGGAAAGAAAACTACTGTATTCAGGGTTTGCAGAGCAATTCACTCTCTCACAGTAAGATTTTCACCTTCACTTTTGTTGTTCACAACAGAACAAGCACATACTCCAAGATCCCCCTTAATCTCTGAATGCTGATATAACACAGAAGTTGTTCTGCCACTCACAACACAGATACTGAGCAAAATGATGACTCGTAGGCTTTACACTCTCCAGGACTCATCTGCTTTCCATATCCCCTTCCGCAGGCACTGGACTCTCCTCATTATTGCTCTCTGCTGCCATAGTGCACCAGGGATAACAGCAGCAGACAAGAGATGATGGGGAGCTTTGATAGAAAAGGGTAAGATTGCAAAGTACAGGATCAAGATGACTATTTTTACAGATTTCATAGCAGATGTCAAGGTCAGGTAGAGAATATGGTAAATGTATATGTCAAAAGTGGAAAGAAAGGGAAGGTAAAACTGTTACAGATTGAGAGGGTAATGGAAGAATGTGATAAACACCAGTAACTACTAAATCCAGAAAAATATCCAGAAGACAGTTTTAGAAACATAAAATAGCAAGACATTTGAGCTCCAGTTTTTGTTTTGTACATCAGGATCATTAAAGGACTAAGTGAAGGCAGCTATTGTAAGCAGTGGATCGTAATGAATTTGTAAATAAAGGACTTCAAGTACTCTCACAGGAAAAATGTAAGCTCTATTTTAATTTTAGATAACAGAGTTTATCTAAGAAGTTTTCTAATATGGTCAGTCCTTAAGATACAAAAAAGTCTGCAACACAAAATGCCATTATCAAACACACCTATGATATAAAGGAAATTTTACTTCATAAACTATTGTGAATAAAACAGACCAGATATAGAGAAGCTAAGGAGTGAGTTCACGTTTATTTACATATGGAATTCAGGCTATTTGCTAGCAGATCTGTCTGCAAAGTCTTCATCTCAGAACACAACTCGCCCATATTATAGGCATTTGGCAGCCTACAGTTAACTTACATCACAGTTTCACAAACACAGAAGTTCTGCTGATCCCAAATAAATTAGAATACAGTTTACACATCAAATACAGAGCTGCATAAGCAAACAGCAAAGAAAACTGAGGTAACCAATTCTAAAGAAACAGTATTAGCTGCCATCATATACAGTCAGTTATATACAACGCACCACAAGGAGATTACACTTCACTTATACTGGAGTGTAAACAGAGCACACTTCAGCTGTCACACCAGTAATTAGTTTTCTTTCACACACACTTCCTTTCTGCATTTCCCAGGTTTCAAACACACTGCTCCATAGCAATAAAAACCTCCTTTGGGTTCTGTGCTTCTTATAAAAGCACCACATTCACAAGTTTGGTTGCCGAGAAACTAAGAAGGAAAAGACAATTTAACAAACCCTATGACACCCAAACTTCAGTAGCACAGAATAGACATGTTCTAGAACATATTACAGCACCTTACAGCAGTTTCAAAGTAGAACTGCTACTTGTATACACTACGAAGTTTCCTCAGAAGTCTCCATCAATTAAATATGAGCTCCCACTTTCCAAGTTGGTAGCTGCTTAACTTCATCACTTCTTACAAGGCTAGATTTTGCATTTGGCTTCAGACTGCAACGTCCAACCTGGGAAGCAGGGATGGAGTTAAACAAAATTATACCCAAGACAAATGAAGGAGATGATGCTTAAAACAAAGACATTTTGGAGGAGTAGTTGAACATAGGAAAAAAAAAAACCAGCAAGCCCAAACAATTGCTTTAAGTATTTGTATTCTAAAAACATTCAAGGGTAAACTATTAGAGGCTTGAATACAAACTCATGAGACTATTCTGCTTGAAGCAGAAAAAGTCCATCTTTCTCCTTCTTTCTGGATCTACTCCTGAATATGCTGGCCTTAAGCAGTCTCTCTTCCAGGACCTTGTAATACAGCTCTGTTAGATCCTGGAATAAAAGCTGTTCCATAAACAAACTGTTCCAGGATCGAACTTTGATCTTTGTATCTAGAATCAGATACGTCAACTATGCAATGGTCTGCAGCATCCAAAATGCAAGCTTTGCTTTTTTTAAGAAGTTTGTAATTTTTCCCTGTGGGTTGTCAACAGGGATAATACAAATATACCAGAGCTGTTCACTCACTACAGTCTGTAAAATGAACGCTACGTTTTGCGTGTGAAATCCTTGTGGCAGCTGAAATTTAAAATATAAATAAATCATTGTAGCTAGAGAAACATGCACCTTAATTTTCCTTAAAGTTTTCAGCCAAGCAGGTGGCCACGCATATAAGCGGTGGCCTTCAAAGAAGGTCCGGATTTCCGCAATACATTTTGTATTACTATTTCCCTCCATTAGGCTTACAAACGCCCCAGCCCAAATCTGTACTTCAGTTTTAAGATAAAAAGACAGAATTGCTAAGCAGAGAGACACAGTTTAAATTACTGCCACATCAAAACAGTTCTGAGGTTTGTAGGAGTCTAACAAATAACCAACAGTACTGGACTGGTAAGATAAAAGTAGCTTGCATAGGCTGCTCTACAGAAACCAGAGCTCAGAATCATCTTTGTCCAATGGCTCTAGAACACTTTTCCTGTTCATAAGAAAAACCTGTATTTTGTGTAGGCTTTGCAACAGCATTCAGTATCGTATCTCCTCCTGGATAAAGATGCAAACTGTGTGGAAATGATGCTACTTCAAAGAAAAATATTACAGCCAAACCTTTTATTTTTATTTTTTAACATAGCGTGTGTTGGTCCTCTCTGTATCTTCCTAGCATCTCTATTTGTAAAATCAGTCAATAAGTAGTTAGTAGTGTTACTAACTAGACACACAGTTTCTACACATGGGTACCTGCCAGTTACCATCAAGCAAATGTCCACAGTTCAAGTAACCCAAAGTCAGTCTTGTACATTTTTCCTTTTGGCACATCTAGAAGTACATTTACCAGTCTAAATCCAGCCAAAATAACCAATCTTGGAGATTCTCTGTCTTGATTATATCTGAAAAAAGCAACTACCTAGGCTAGTGGCTTAAAAACATTGTAGTGAAGTTGTAGATTTGCAAAAACCTTGCAACTATCCATTAAAACCAGCAGTCACTTCAAGAATATAAAAATACATTCTTATATAAGCACATACCAGTGGGATCTCTGGACTAGAAAGTAGGGAGCTGTCAAAAGACTGATTTTCTTTGTCCAAGGAATCATCATCATCATCATCTTTATGTGCAAATTTCTGCTTCAGTGCACGAGTTAGTATATCAACTGGATCCCAATCTGAACTTGGTCTCCTTTTGGGTCTAGAAAGAGGAGTACCTCCAGGGGACCTACAAAAAGTAAGAAAGAAAATTATTGTCTCCTGCCCATAATCCTATGCAGCAGTGAATCAAAACAAAATATTTATATACTGCAAATAAATAGTAAGGGAAAAAAAAAAAAAAAGGCAAAATGCGCAATTTTCATAGCAGGTCTCATTTGTAAATTATGGTATGTTAATGGGAATCTCCCACTAACATATATCATAGCCATTTGAACACAATTTTGATTTAAACATCATTAAAGTTCAGAAGAGTGTGCCTTTCCATGGTCTTACAAGAAAGAAGAATTTACAAAATTCCTCCGAGCAATTGTATTCAAAGAAAACAAATGCTTTAAGTCAAATACGCAGCCAAGTGACCATAAAGCCCCATTTATAAGCCACACTTAACTCAAGTTTCACTATAAAAAGAAAAAAACATTGTTAGATTTGGCACACGAAGGCTTCAAAGACAGCTTTTCCATCCAAGTGAGCACACAAATAATAAAATTGTATAGGCAAAAATTAAAAAATAGAGTTTACACTTGAATTTAGAAATTGTTTATATCAACTTCAAAATCAAAACACAGCAAAGAGATACAAGATCAAAACAGCACCCACACCCCAAAACCTAACATAAACGTGGAAGTTAGTAACTAGGCCAAGAAAATAAATCATAGAAAAGCTTTTCCTAACCATTGAGGTATTTAAAGAACAATTAGAGGTATCCAGACATCTGCTAGTAAAGTGCTATCTCCAGGCCAATGAATTTTACTTATAAATGCAGACTGACAGCACCGAGTTCAAAGTCTGGCTGTTACAGTAGATGTCGTTCAACACGAAACCTGAAAGGATTGAGTTTACCCTTGCTACAAAATCAAGCTGTCAGAGGTCTTGCCAAACATGTAAGCTGGTACTTGGGTGATAGAAACTGGAATCCTCAGGTTCTCAGCTTCTGAGAACAGAGGTCTTCCCTCTGCAGTGCACACACTGAGCTACTGTAAGACTGCTGCCTGAAAGATCATAGCAATTTTGATCATCATTACTCCCTCCAACAATATATACAGTTATGTTCTACCTTCAGAACACAGGTAGGTGCCTAAATCCAGAAAGCACTTTGGAGGTATACCTACCACTTCCAATTAATTATGCACTCGCTCAACGTGACAGTTGTTAAAACTGTCAACTTTAACATTTCACTTTCTTCACTCACTGTACATGGAATTACAGTGCGCTTCATATTTCCTTTATTTACTGTGAAAATATTATCAAAAGTGTAAAGATGTGTTTTAAAGTTGCATATAGATAATTTCCCCAAGATTTGTGCTAGTTATTTGCAGGGATAAAGCTCAGAGTTAAGAAAATGGTGAAATAAGAATGCATTAAGCTTTGGTAAATTACATTTTTCCCACATGAGGAGTTCCAAGTGTTCATTATAGACTCTGTTGTTCTTACATAATTTATCAACTCAAGAAGTTCAGAAAAAACATCTCAACTTCTGTTACACTTCACATACTGATTTGAAGATGTATCGCAGTCTTCAACAACGCATTTTTGCAATATGTCAACTGCGCTTGCAACCAAAACAGTAGATCACTGAAAATATTTATGATCCAACTGCACAACTAAAATACAAATTTAAAAAACATTTTCAATAAAAAATATTGCATGTATTTTCTGCAACACTTCAAAGCCAGGACCAGGATACTTTGGGTATGCTATCTGCTGTTTTCCAATGTTCCCCAAGGGTCTGTCTTTTCACAGTGAATCAAAAAAGTTTATTTGTTCAGAACCATTTCCTGCAAGAGTGTACATGACTTTGTAAGTGATCTACAGATATAAGCAATACACTCACATCCCCCACACCAACCTGAGATAATACTAAAGCAGTAGACTTTAATTCTAAATGCTGTGATAGTCAGCATACTTGAAATGCATCTAAAAGCCGTGTCACACGTATCTTACATTCCAAGCTGTGAACTTAGAAGTTGCCAATGTAAGTTTGTCAGCAGTAGCTGCTCACTAAATATTTCACATTGGTGTTCTCTGATGCTATTTAAGCACTGTGGTGCTGATATAGTCCTGGCTTACTCACATCCATGTTCAATTCAACCTACCTCTCAGTAGCTCTCAACTGAACTTTGTTGAGGTCTTTTAAAACATCCATCATACTAGGAATGTTCTTTGTCCTCTGGTGACCAGCACTCTCAGCTGCAGTTGGACCATGGTTTCTTGCAGCAAGACGTTGTTTTACAAGTTCAACTGCTGAATTACTAGCACCAACACCAGATGGTACACCAGAAGGAAGCGGAGGAGGCGAGGGAATTACAAAGTGACTGTGAGAGACGGACAGCGGCGTAGAAGTCATGGCTGGCACTGGGTAAGATCCATCTGGAGTGCTGGATGCTTTAAAGTGTTCTGTATGCAATTATCAAAGAAAAATAGGGATTTTATTTTTAGTCACTCTCATAATTGACAATATTAAGCAACACTTAGGATTATTCAGTTTTCAGTAAAGACAAGACAGCCCTCTAACAGCACTTTCTTACACACCACATAAACGATATCACAGAAGAATTACGTTTAAAAAAAAGAACATTTTTTATTTCAAAACCAAAGATTCAGAATGCATGTAATAATGAATCTGAGGTATCTTGTGCTGCTCTGATTTTCTCCATTTGTGCCTTCAAGCTAAGCACCAGATAAATCATCAAAGCAGCCTGCTACTACATACAACTCATTCTTAGCAGTCCAAAGGCTACAATAACCACATAAAGGAAAAGCAAAGAGAACCAGAGACACATAAAATAGGCTACAATACTGACTGCAACAGAGAAGAGATAGAAAAATTGTCAACAGAACAACTAACTGAATCACAGAGATAATGAATCAAAACTAAGTACCTCAAACCAGCCCAAGTACTTCAACAGCCACAGTGGGGTGAGCGTGCAAATAAGACAATCAAGACCTCAACCCTCTTAAGCCGGGGGGTGGGGGGGGGGAAGGGTCACAAACCACATAGAAGTTCATATTGGAGACCAGCTTTGATATTCTAGTGACACATCTATTTGCAGCATTTGGTTTTGGTTTAACTCTGAATGTGACTGACTTTGAATACTATTTCTACCCATCATTCTGACAACTTGGCAGAAACAGTACAAAACCCAAAAGGGATAATTAATAGACTGTAACTGTTTTAAACAGTAATTGGTAGCCTATGAATAGTGTTGCTACTAAGCTCCTTCATAAACATGGAAGATGGTACAAGTATAACTTTATACCAACAGCTTTGAAAACAGGAAAAGATACTACAAAACAGAAGGGGGTAAGAGCATCACCAAAGGCTAAAAAGATAAGCAAAACACAGCCCTCTGTAAATTTAGCTAGAAGAAGTCAGAAATTGGGATTGAGCTCTTCAGTTAGAATTAGAGATGTTAAAAAAACTGGCTGGGTGGCCACAGGCAAAGAGCTGTGCTCAATGGCTCAGTGCCCAGCTGGAGACCAGTAACGAGTGGTTACTGGTCAGGGATCGATGTTGGGACCAGTC
>JASSUY010039619.1:20409-33076 GCA_032466535.1 Forpus xanthops | reverse complement strand
GTCTCCAGCTGGACATTGATCCATTGAGCACAACTCTTTGTGTGCGGCTATTCAGCCAGTTCTTTATCCACCGAGTGGTCCACCTATCAAATTGATGTCTCTCCAACTTAAAGACAAGGATGTCATGTGAGACAATGTCAAATGCTTTGCAGAAGTCCCGGTAGATGACATCAACAGCTCTACCCCTGTCCATCAGTTCTGTAGCTCAATTATGTGCTGTGCTTTAAGACTGGGGCCAAACAAACTCTAACCATTGTTGGAGGATCAGGAATATAGCATCCTTGCATACTAGAAACCCTAATTCAGGTGCCCAGAATAAGAAGTTTGGATAAAAAGTTTCTCTAAGTTGCATTCTATTGCCCTCAGTATGCCCTTAAGTTGCCTTTTCTTCATAGCCAGAGAGCAGAAACCCTGCCTTCCTTTCTCCCCTTTATTCCAGGTAATTCATTTTCTCATGTTACCAATAGATGCCAGTTGCTGGAATTGAAACTTAAAAAAACACCTGAAGCCTCATGATAACGTGTCAAGAGATAGCAGTTGTAGTATTTTTATGAACTGAGCAAGTATAAATTTGGTACTTGTACACTTGACTGCTCAGTGACTCCTATAGTATTTTTGATAAATTTTGATATGTGATTTTTTCAACATAGTTACTATACTGCTTTAACGTCTGTCTTTCATGGAGCCTTTAAGAAGCTTCCCACCTCTGTCTGAAAACATTTTATCTCCTTTTATTCAAATGTTTCATCCACACATCCACATCACAGAGTTTTCTGTTTTATTATAGAGTTTATCTAAAGTTACCCTGTTAGCAATTTGAAGATTTCAAACACTTATTTTCTGAAAGGTCATTTTCTTTTTTCATGAGGTCTAGCTGAGACTTTTTCCTGCTATTCTGTATCAATTCTCTTCTATCCTCTACTAAAGTTATCGTGTTCTATTATTTTGGTGTGCTCCATATTAGACAAGTGTCTAGATGTAAATCTAACAGAAATGCTGAAACAGCATTTTCTGGCTTCTGTTGTGTGGTTCAGTTTATGATACTATTTTCAACTTTTTCTCTCCTTTTTCTGTTTGTGTTCCCTATGTGCCTACCTCTCTACTTTGTCACCCCAATGTTCAGCTGGTGTAGCTTCACTAAATCAGCATATAGTGAAATTAAATTACTACTACAGGACAGGGGAGTGAGCAATAGAGTTCTAACTCTCAAGGGGTTGGGATGGCCTTTACTTATTGGAGTGAAGCAAGACTCCAGATGTGGCAGCAGTGGGAGCCTTCAAGTAGGACACCTTCTCAAAGGATTTTAGACCAGTCACAGAGGCTGAACTTGTTTTCTAGGGTCTTTTTATATTTCTCTATGCGCAAAAAATCCTATGTTTTGTGAAGATACAGAAGGTTACAAACTGTCAAATTTCACATATTGTGAGACTTGCTGTCTCAGCAGTGCATTTGTCTGGTAGGCTTGTTCTCCAGATTCGGCTGTATCTGTCCCCTGTGCTCATCGAAGTACTGGTGTACTTTGCCTTTTCCTTTACAGAGTGACATAATCCTTCTTATTCTTACAGTTAAGCAATCTATAGCTCAGGGGCCATTAACACTTGTACCTTTTGTAGCTGTTCTGCAAACCAGAGGAACTGCTTGACAGTGGGTGAAAAATTCCATCCACTCAAGCTGGCCTGTGCCTAGGTGTCCATCTGTACAGAGAGCTTCCACAATCTATTTAGTAATCCATATGTTCGAAGTAGGCATGTACAGTGTGTTTTGGAGAATATTTTTGTGCTTATTTTTTGTGTACTTCCTATAATATGCATTGTAAGAAATAAGGGAAATGAACATTCCATTTATTATCCTAATATAGCAGCCCATATTGTTAATTTGTACAAAAATTTAAAGCATAAACTGATCTTTTTGTTAAGAAGGTTCCTTTAGAAATAATGCAGATAGTGTAACCTAAATAAATGCCAGACTTAACATTTTCCAGATGGCAATGATGTATAGACCCAAATATTTTCAAGTTCTTTACATTTCAACATGTGCATATTTTCTACTTCAGACTGATTTATTTAGGCTTGCAGCAATAGCAAACTGTATTTGATTAGTTCATTATCATCTCTCTGGTTACCACAGAGATGCACAGTGCTACAAAAGGAACTGTAATTAATTTATCTGTTAATACTTTAGTGTTCTATTATAATTATCTCTTATTCTGTTCTGGTGTGTTCTCCCTTCAGGAAAGAAAGAACTTGTTTGTATTTTCTTCTTGTAATCATTTATTGTTAAAGATTCTTAAAACCTTGAATATGTTTTGAAATTGTGCTTATAGGTACTTAAATTTTGCAGGTATGATTACAAAATTTAGTTGTAGGTGTAAGTAATACAGACACCAATCTTTGTGTATAAACACTTATTACACAAAGTCTTTATCATTTCCTTAGCTCCCACAGATGTTTTTCTTTTTCAAAACTGAAAATCTATGTAAAAATGTAAAAGCATGGAGGACACTTCATGTCGATATGTCCCTGCTTTTACCAGTCTGCTCCATTCGTCCCTATTATTCAAATGGCTGCTCAGAGATTAGTATCACTGTTAGGTTTTCTTTTGGAAGTGTGACCTCTCTTCCACACACTGACAGATATTTGCCCCTTCATGAGTAGTGTGGCTCTCTGTTTTGTTGCATATTTCCTGTAATTGTTTGCTGTCTCCCCTTTTTTTTGTCTTATATTCTCCTGCTGCTAATCTGCACACAAGTATTATTAGACTAAGAGTTAGGATATAAAATGTCATTTGGCTATATATCTCAATTATGCTAATTATCAGGTCCATTTATCATTGTTACTTGTTATTCATATCTACCATTTATTTTAACATGATGTTTTTTATGTTAAAAATCTGAAACTAGCTTTTATAATGCTCTACCAAATTTATGAAGGTGTGTAAATTACTAAGATCTGTTATGTGTCACAGACTGGGGTGGTACAATAATGTATGGATGTGAGAACTTCAATAAATGCTTGGAGTTACATAAAATAAGAAAACAGACCAAGGGACAACAACACCTATTTTGACTTAAAGTTGTAATAATGACAAAGAGTTGGAGACATTCTCTTTGCCAGTTTAAGATAATTTGATGCAGTTTAAAAGAAATATCCTAATATGATTTAACATACAGTCAACATCAACACTTCCTGCCTACCTTTTAATATATGTAGGGCTATTTTTTCCCTTAATTATTTGCAATATTATTTTACTAATTGTTTAACTTCTCTACTGGGAATCAGAAATAGGTGATCTTCAGTGATGGTGGATGTTTGAATTTTATAAGCTGTTTTGGGGTCCAGTGAATTAAAAATTGATGGAAATGTCAGATTCTATACACTATTTGGTGGTTTAAACTCTATAGTATTTTAATTCATTTTTTTGTAGAATATTGCTCAGGTTCAAGCATTTTGTTATAATTTTCTGTTTTCATCTTAGTTTCTTCTTAAAAGTAGTGCTTAATTGTGTGTTAGGGCTTCTACTGCCTCTCTTAACTCCCAAGAACTATTAAAATTACCCGTTAGCAAAAGAGCAATCTCTGTGATCTACTACATTACAGCAGAAATGGCCAGCTGTGATTAGGACAGAAACACTGCATGCAAAAATTGCCATTAAGTTGTAAACAGGATTTTTTTTTCTAAATCATATATGAAATATAACAGCATGTGAGTACTATAAATATATAAATTTTAAATAAATTTACATATCTGAATAATTATAAAGATAGTATTAGTATGGAGTAAAATATGTTAATACAGCAACTCTGAATTATATTCCAGAATTCTTTGAAGATCAGCATATATTTTTTGTGTGTAAGACTTTGGTTTAGACGAGAAGGAGAGGTATTAAAAAGTTATAAATATATTTTCACTGAAAGCTGTTTTAAAGGGGCTAGCATCCACTAGTGATAAATATCTGAAACTTTCAAATACAAATTGTCTGCTTATTATAGATGAGGGAGCCCATTAATCTACTTGCTGACCTTTGTATGTTAGGTGAAAATCTAAACCTCCTAGGATTCATGATTATTGTTCTTCTTTTAAGATGAAATGAAGGTTAACAACCTAGAAAATTCTGTTTTGCATAAATCTGGAGGTTGAAAATACCTTGGTGACAATGGAAAACTGCTATTGATCGTGGCCATGGTTAGGCGCAGTTAGTTGGCCTCCAAATAACTTGCCAAGAAAGACCTTGTGAATCAGATCCTGGAATCATGAATAGTCATCAGGGAGTGAGAGAAGAAAATGGAGAACTAGGGAACACTTGCTTGATGGGCTGCTTTGCTGAGCAATACACAGCAATACTCAGAATATTGCATTTTTTTTTAAGCTTGGTAGTTTCACATTTTTGTGCAGAGAATGACAGTATTTGAACATGGAAGTGACAAATGCATGGAGAGCTGTCACTAATTTCAAACTTGAAAGTCAGTGCAGTCTTCTGGCAAAATTTTAGTGGGAAAGCTTTTGAATCATGTGCACACTACAGGGATAATCTCAATCTTTTTCTTCTTTTAGTGTTGGTATATGAGGTCCTTGTGTACACAGGTGCTAAACCTGGTGCTGAAACAGATTCTAATGTTTATATCAACCTCATTGGGACAAGAGGAGATGCTGGCAAAAGGAAGCTCCACAGATCTAAGAATAATAATATAAAATTTCGACATGGACAGGTGAAGTAATAACTGTGCAACTTCTGGTCAATAAAAGTAATTTGTGGCTAGTAGACTGTTTCTTCAAGTCTAAATATCTTTCTATTTGCAAGTTTTATTCAGGCATCTTACCTTTTTCTCATATATTTTCTTTATTCAAAATTACTTACAGAATTGCCTCATATGAATAACTGATCTTCTGGATCAGTAATTCGCTGAGAATATAGGATAAGAGAATTTGAGTACTCTTAGTTACTTACATTACACACACAAAGAAGATGGTAACAACATCTTTTGTTCTCTCAAACAGGTCATTGAATTTTAGAAGCAAGTTCTAAATCCTTATTCCAAGTATGCTTTCCAATCTTGATGAGGCAGATAAGACTAGAAAATGTAATACAGATATGACCAAATAATTCTTTATAACTGATCATTTTGTCACACCAAAGGAATTGAGTGCTGTCTCTGGGGAGTAATTTTGAGGTGTTATTTACCTTAGAAAGCTTTAAAAGATCCTCACTATTAATTAAAAAAAATAGAGAAAATAAAATTCTATACTGTTATCATGAAAGCAATAGGTGCATTCAAGACCTTTTTCATTTTCCTTGTATGATTCCACAGATGGATATTTTCTGCATAAAGGCTGTCTCACTGGGAGACTTGGAGAAAGTTCTGATTAGCCATGATGGAGCCGGTCCAGGTAGGATTTAACTTCCCAGAGACCAGTATGTTTTCAAGCCCTTTTTAAACACAATGCACTGTATTTACATTGCATCTTTCATACAAAATGTGACAGAAGGTCTTGCAGTGATATAAAGTCTTCCTGCAGAGTGGTCACTGTGATGGGATGGTGAAAAACAGTGGTAATGGAAACCAAAAAGGACATGAGTTTAATGTCAAATACTGTCATCCTACCCTTTGTTTTCAAGTTTATTTATAAGAAAATCCTATTTAATTGCATAGAAAGCTAATGAAAGCATAGCTCACACAGGTAAAATAATCCTTCATTAGACATGACTGGCCAGAATAGAACTAAAGATGGTGATGACCTGCTTTACTACCAAACAAATTTTGAGTAGCTATAGCATAATGCCCTTGCTTCTTTTGGCAACAGTAGAAGATTTGGATATTTTTTTAATCCTTGCAAGTAATGTGGAGCTTTTCTAGTGAATGACACAACATTCAGCTTCCAAGTTTTTCAGAAAAAATAAACAGAAAGACAATTTTGTGATGAGGTGTATTTTTGGTACAGGCCCTTGAGCTATGCACCTCTGGAATGATGTAAATGAAAACAAAGCCAGCATTTAAAAGCACCAAAAATGCAAATGCTGCAAATACATTTTCAGATTAAGGTCCTTTGTCTTTCCTTTAATAAGCAGCATAGCCGAATCCCAGGAACAGCATTACAAATCTGCGACTAGAAGGTCTTTAGTTTTGAAAGTATCATAGAACCTATGCTTTCCTTTGGGGCTTCTAGACTGCAGGGCATAGGTCTTCTCCCTCAGCCATTGCGAATAAGGAAAGAAAAGGGATTTTGTCCTACATTTTGGTATTGGTCAGATGTGAGCCACTAGATGATGGTTATCTTCTGAAAGAACATTCTCCTCCATAGAAACCTTCCATGCATTCCTGTACATTTACACAAGCAGTGCCTTTTATTTTTTGGCCTGTTTCAAAGTGACCTGCCTGATTGCTGGCTAATGTGGTTAAATGAAAGGCTAGTATGTTCTTTCCAATTAAAGAGTATCTACAATATAAGAGGGTGATGGAAGAAGTTTGCAAAGTGTCCTAATGTGCCCTGGGCCTAAAGTCTATGGAGAAATACTATTCTGTTCCATGTACTGCCTGGGCAAGCCCTCCCTATGGAACAGAGACTACTTCCTTCTAGGGACTTCCAGACTCAGATGCAGAGCATGAGAATAAATAAGACAGTTGTGTGCTTCTAACTGAAACATCCTTCATGTTGTTTTTCTACAATGTGCTGTTAAATAATGTTGTAAGGCAAAATGTCAAGCAACATGACAAGTTGTGAGTGGTGCAGACACAGTGAGAACAGAATATTTGAATAGGGCTTTGCAGAAGAGCTGTGCCAGTCACTAGGATAGTTACTGGAAATGATCCAAGAGATCAGCGTGAATGCAGCAGTGGTTACTGCTGTTAAGGAGAGGAAAAAAGTAGCCCAACAGAAGTGAGGCTGCATAGGTCTGTGCCTGCTGGTCCAACTCATAGCAAGGTCCCAACTAGCAACAAGTATGTGTTGCTGGGTGGCACACACAGAAACACATTTATAAAGCACATATATGTATGCACATGGTTGGCCACGCTGAACACAGGAACTCAGCATGTACACAAATACAAACAGCATCAATGGCCTTATCGTATTTCCCTCTCCAGCTAATCAGAATGCCAGCTCTTCAATGGTAAATCTATCTATCTGTCTATCTATCATCTATCTATCTATCCACCTACCTACCTATACAGTTTGATGTATAAGGACTCCAGTAGCTGGCGTTAGACACTCAGCCTATCCAGTTGCTGGCCCTGAATCCTTGGGCCCTCTGTTTTCCCAGTTGCATACTCTCATACAAAGGCTGCAGCCCTATTCCATTTGCAAATGACAGCAATAGTCTTAATGGTTTGTTAATTAATACTTTTCTGTATGCAATAACAAGTTCACTCAAAATGACCATAATTTTCAGCTTTCAGAGAGATCTCAGTCTCTAAGGAAAAAACACCACTTCTCTCAAAATTAAAACAGCAAGGCAGAGAGTTAACATTGTACCTCTGTGAGAGACACAGAATAATAAAGCTTTCATTTTATTAATATATCTTATCTATTTAGCTTCTCTGTGTCTTATTATGACATGTTTCTGGTGCTTTTTTTTCTATTTTAGTACAAAACCCACATTATTTCGCATGATAAACTTTTGTCATTACAATGCAGGCAATGGATGGTTCCTGGAGAAGATTGTCATCAAATATAAAGAAGGAAAGGAAGATCAGGAGGTTGTATTTCCTTGTAATAGGTACGCCATTCATGAAGAAAAGCATTTGTTACACTTCCAGCAACCTGAGGAAAAAAAATTGCAGAACAGATATGTGACGAGCACTGTCCCAGATTTTTTCAAGATACAGGAGTGTCAGGAAAGGCAAAGGAGTCCGGGAAGGCTGGACATTCTTCAAGAAGGAAATCTTAAAGTTGCACAAGCAGGCCACCCCCATGTGCTGAGAAATGAGCCAGCTGCTCATGGCTTGGTTGGGTGTACCCTTTACAGGGTAAAAAACTGTCAGGCTGGCTGGGCCCAAAGAGCGGTGGTGAATGGAGTTATATCCAGTTGGCAGCTGTCCACAAATGGTGCTCCACAGGGTTCAATGTTGAGGCCAGTTCTGTTTAATATATTTATCAATGATCTGGACAAGGGGATTGGGTGCACTCTCAGTATGCTTGCAGATGACATCAAGTTGGGTGGAGCGTTCATCTGCTTGTTACCGTATTGGGATAATTAATATAGTAAAAGTAATTTTCAGAATTCTAATGCAGATCAAGACAGTTATATTCTGTAGTATGTGGTCCCCAGAATTTATGAGTTTGAGTTACATGGATGAAATAGTTTCCATGTTATTTTGAGAACTGTGCCTTGAAGTCTTGAAAATCTTTAGTTGTTCAGTAAAGACAGCTCTCCTCTAGGAATCCTATCTGTTTACTAAAAAACAGTGTTTCAGTTTGCAAGGTTACTGGAAATGTGTAGCTAAGAACCATTTACTCCCCTCAGAATTATTACTCTAATGATCAGGTTTTTGGTTTAGTTGCCGTTTTTGATGTTTAGGCTTTTTAATTGGTTTGGTGTGCATTAAAGATGATTACTGGAAGAGCAGATGAATGAGAGGATTGGCTTTTTTTTTAATTTCAAGGAAGTTTTTTAAAGTCCAGGAGACTTCTGTAAAGGGTGGGATATTTAATAAAGACACTGGGCTGACGATAAAACTGCCTTGTCAAAGGGAAAGTATCAAGCTGTTAGGAAAAGATTAGGGCATTATGTGGAGAACTAGAGGTCTTCTATTGTTTGCCTGCAGTGTAAGTGTGCTGCCAATGTGTCAAAGTTCGATTTCTATTTTTAGAAAGTGCTAGTGATCTTTTGTTTCTTTTTGTGAGATAGGTCACAAAAGTTGATCAAGATATTTATTGAAATACAGTGGACTTTAGATTTTATGCATAAGAGATTTATTCATGGAGGGTTTTTTTACATACAAGAGATGAAACATATTATGGATCCTTCAGTTTAAGCAAATGCAACTGCACCATGGAGGCAGTAGAATAGTAGCCCTTAGTGAGCATGTATTTATGTATTTGTGAATAAGTGAGATTGTTAAAGACTGTAAAGTGTTATATGAACAAGAGGGATAGATTGAATGAGTATAGATATATGTTTATGGTGAAATGATATTGCAAGAAAGCACCTGAAATTCATCAGACTAACAAAAAGGGAAGGAAAAAGAGAAGTTCAGTTAATTGGTGCAGATTTGCAGAAACTGTAGAAACTTCCAGACCTGCAGGGGTTATATATAATTTTAAGTACAACAGATATAGCTAAGCACTGCACACTACATCAGCCCACCAAGCACACAGGTGAGTTTCTGATCATGTAAAAACTTAGTACTTCTTACAGTGCAATTTGTATAGTGCTGTAGTACTTCATATAGCTACCATGATAACTCCTATTTGCCTGCATCAGATTGAGCCAAATTCTCCTAATGTGAACTAGGTTTACTTTGATGAACTTATAAAGCAAAATTCAATCTAGAAAGTAGTTTCAATGCGCAATTTGACTAAAAGGTATAAGAAATTACTATTGGAGAGATAAGGTAATTGTCAGATTACTTGTAATATACTGGTAATTTTTATTAATGTTAATATTTTTGTTTTTGCAATGAAAGATGGTTAGATGAATATCAAGATGATGGGAAAACTGAAAGGGAGCTAACTGCCAATAGTAAGTATTTTGTTGAAGAATATTTGTGTTATATATGCTTAATACCTGTTTATTACTGAAGAACCTTTCTGAATAAGACTTTAACTGAAAAAGAGAAGTGATAAAGAAGCTTGCTTACATTTCTATTTTCCTGCTCATATTTTAGAAGATGTCAATTCAATGAAGACATTCCTTAAAGGTAAGCGTTGTTTTCTGCATTGTTATTTTTGCTGTTTGAATTTAACCTGCAAATCAGCATTGTGACACATACGTAACCATGTGATCTCAATGCGTAAATATGCTATCAACTTTGAGAGAAAATGAAGATAGATCGGTGGCAGTAGTCTACAAAAAGGACCAGGCCTTTGTAAGTAATTGAGAAAAACATACTGATCATATACTATTTCTGGTTTTCTTCATATTTCTAATATTCTGTCCTGAAATCAGCCAGGAATTCCTCTGAGAAGAGATTTGAGTGTTGTTTTGTTTATGCCAATATCACTGTCATTTAACACATGGGGACAGGTCCCCTAGCAAACATCAGCAAGTAGAAAAATGTGTTGTGAAGTGTCACTGGAAATATTTTCAGGTCAAAATCCATCAGGATATTCTTGAAGTAGCCAGAAATAATGCAGGTTTAAAGTCCATATCCGGTAGTGAAGCTAAACATAGTATATGCATTCAGTTGAACAAGTCTGCTTGAATTAATAAGAAACTTTAATAAAAACTACCCGGTTTTTATACCTACAAACACAATCTCATCTCTGTAATATGGTTGCATCTCCAAAGTGTTTAAAATTTGAGATACCATCTCTGTGTTTCTACCTAACCAGAAGAGAGAAACAGACTAATAAAAGTATTTTTGCAAACATTTAACTGTAAAAGTGTATTCTGAGTAAGTGTGTCTGGGAACTGGATGTGAGAAACTAACATAAATCAACCCCCAAACATTTACATTTGTCTCTGAAAACAGTAACTCACCTTCTGTAGCATGAGTCCTGATCTCTCAGTCTAATTCCAGTTTCAGTGAAAATTAAAAAAATTATATTCAGTCAAACAGTTTAGCCAACAGTATTATTGTTCCATGGCAACATAACTTTGACAAGAGACTGATTAACTCAGGTAAGTCAAGGCTTTCCCACAGAGAAATTTGATTTTCATAAGTGACTTGGAATAGGATTCTGCATTCTGCTAAGTTCAGAGGTATAACCATAATATCTATTTCACATTATGTTCAGAAAATAGATGATATTTTACTACTAATCTGAGTTTTTTTTTCCAGTGTAACTTCATTCTCCATTATGCTATAACAAGCAAGCACAGATGCACAAGCTACTGAGAGCCTTTATGTGTCAAGAGTGGTTAGACACAATATTTTGATTATGAGGAGAAAGGAGTGACTTATTCTTAATCAGTTTGTGAAATATCACATTGTCAAAACATCCAGAAGAGCCCAAAGACTATATGCAGATGCTTCAGGTTGAGATCAGAGATTCTGAATAATGAAGGTATAAAGGAGAACATTTTAATAAGTGTTCTGCCAATTAGCTATGCATCAACTTAGCTTGAATTGCTCTTTAGCCATCCTTTCTTCACCCAGGGCCTCATTCCAGGGAGGAACAGAGATAGGTGAGAAATTGTGCTTTTATGCCTTACATAAAAAAGATGATCAGCAGGACTGATCTCAGGATTGTTCACAGTTTAAGTTGTGTTGTCATGCTGGTGATATCATAGACCTTGCATGTGAAAAGACTGAGCTTCATAGGAGAGTAGTAATCACAAGAGGTTTGGAAAGCTGTCTTGTACTCAGATCTTTGTCAATCCATCATGACAAAGTTCTAGGGTTAGAGCTGATAAGAGAAAATTTCAAAGATGCAGTGTCTTGGAAGAAAAAATAATTGCCTTAAATTCTCCCAGCAGCTGTAGCAGTGAAGATTTCACATGGTAGAGCAGATAGTAGTGATAAGCACTGAATAAGAGGCAAGTAGCAGTGTTGATGTTAGGGAGCCAATGTTTAATGCATTCATGTGGTCATGTTCTATATGAACTTCACTCTGCAAGCGGACTTCAGAGAAAGTTGTAAAAAGTTGATTGACATAATTCAGAGTGTATTTATCTTGGGGATGAGATCAATGTGCTTAGGTCAAGGCTAAAGCAAAAGTTATAAACCAGTCATTCTGAAGGTCAGAAATCTCATTCTCTTTGATTGAGGCTAGCAACTTGTTTAACCACATAGCCAAAGAGAGTTTGAAAGTCATTACTGCAACACAGGTTACTTGAGGGCTCATGGCCCTTTTTCAGCCAGGCTGGCATTATGCTACCTTTAATGAAGAATAAATCCCAGATCTCTGTGAACACTGCTGCTGGGTATGGATTCTGACAAAATGCAGTATGCCCATAACAGATTTCCTCAGCAACCTTTGTACATCTGTAGTGCACAAAGAGGCCCTGATAAATCAGGCATAGAAATGGATTTATTTGTATTCTTGTGATTCCACCTTTTGATGGAAGATAAAAAGACAAAGTGTATTGTCCTGGTAGAGAAGGCAGACAGCTTTTTTCAGCTCTCAAATAATGAAGTTGTTTTGAGGGAGGGCAGGACTTTGCATCACTCTGAAAATTTCATACATTGTAGGGAAATTTTCCTACTTCCTTCTCTATTTTCTCTATTTCATTTTCTTTTCTGCTTCAAAATAGGTTAAGACATTTCACTCAAAGCAAGGAGGCAAGACACATTTATTCCAATGTTGTTCACACTGCAGTCAGTTGAAAGGAGATGGGTTCCTGTAATGTGATTCCTGTAGGGTGCTCTGTGGTATTGTGGTCTTTTGTGAGTGGTGAATAAAATATGGTTCAACATCCATGAACAGAATTCAGTTAATAGATATTGCTAGGATGGCTCTTCTTGTGTTTTACAAGGTTGCTAGCGTTAAGATACTGTCATGGGTTCAGCAGCAGCAGTCATTTTTCTTTAAGCAGTAGCTGGTGTAGCACTGTGTTTTGGATTTTCAGC
>JASSUY010039619.1:0-20309 GCA_032466535.1 Forpus xanthops | reverse complement strand
AAAGAAGGTTGGGAGGAGTGAGTGGGCAGGCAGATTGATTTACGCCTCAAACCACGACAGATACATAGAAAATTAATAAGAAAAGAGAAAATATTCAGTAAATTCTCACATGACTTAATTTGGTTTTAAATTATTCTCTACCTTACAAGTATTTGTTAATGGAGTAAAAATAATCAGAGAATTCCCAACCTGTAAATGACTTGGTCCTGCTTCTAAAAAGCAATGACAGTATATATTGGTGGGTGGATGCTGAATTTCCTAAGAAAATAAAATATCAGACTGACTGCTGTGCCTCAAGGCAACAGAAATTCCTACAATCCCCAGGAAATAAGCAACCTGCTCTTACATCTAGCAAAGTGTGAATGTCATTCTTGGTCTTAAAAACACACTAAAGTAAAAAAAAACCTGGAGTAATATGTTATAAAAGTGATGGTGACAATCCTCTAAAAATTAATAAACTGTTCATATTAAAAAAATGCAACCAAACAAATGAAAATAAAAACCAAACTCAAGCCAAAACAGACAAAATCAACCAACCAAAAAAACACCAAAAAAAAAAAAAGGGCAAAAAAAAAGCAAACAGCAACAATAATAAACCAAAACACCAGAAAAAAAGGCTTCATTTTCTATGTGCAGAAGTCATTGCAAGTTTTATTTTCACAGTTTTGCTGAAAGCATCTTTCAAGTTTCAAACCAGTGGTTAAAAGACTTTGATATGACTTATATGATAAAAGAAATTGATATGATTTATTCCATTCAATTTATGAAAGTCAGCAAATGACCCTTGGTTAAATTATTTTAGAAAAGAGAGACTTCTGAGATGCTTTATTTTGCAGTGTTCTGTTTCCCCCTACCATTCATTATAGCAGTTGTCAGACTTATGTCTCAAAGAAAATGGTTATACCTTTACAAATAAGCTAAAAGTACAATAACACACATACACACTAGTCACTCTGAAACTAAGCAAGCAGATCAGTATTGCCAGGGGAAAAGTATCTTTTTTAATGTGGGCATGCATATGAAACACAACCTATTTAAGCCTGACACCTGATTTCCAGAACTTCAGAATATTCTGAAAAGAGATCTAGAAATCACTGAACACAATAACTATTTGGCATCACCCTCTTTCTTACCATCTTACCAAGTAGCTGTCTCAGTGACTATAATATTAGACAAAAATTTTTTTCTTATTCTGGCATGAGCAGGTTAAATGGATTTGCTGAACTGAGAAAAAATGCAGTCAGTCTGGGTTAGCTCAGTTAACAAATTGTAGAAGCATTAAAAGTAAATGTAGGAGAACAGAGTCACAGATGCTAAGAGGCTTTAAATCTGTTAACTGCTGATTTATTTCCTGGAAAACTCCCAACTGGTGTCTTAGACTGTCTTCTGAAATAACAATTAAAATGGATAATTGTCATGAGTTCAGCAGCAGCAGTCATTTTTTCTTTTTCACAGTAACTGGTGCAGCACTGTGTTTTTGATTTTCGGCTTGAGAACAGCGCTGTTAACACCAGTGTTTATAGTTATGGCTTAGAATGTTTAGGCTGGCAAAGGACTTTCTGAGTTTCATGCCTTGCCAGGGAGGAGGGGAAGCCAGGAGGAGGCTGTGAGGAACCAGAGACAGGGCACCTGACCCAAACTGACCAGAGGTATTCCATAGTACAGCATGTCATGCCCAGGATGTAAAACAGAGAGCAGAGACCCGGAAGGGTGAGGGGCGCACTGAGTGGTTGGGCTTGGTATCAGGTCATGGGGGGCACTGTTTGGGTGGGCTGGGTGGAAATTAGCTAGTGAGGTGTTTTATTCTTTCCTTGTATTTGCCTTGTCATTCTTATTATTGGTGGTAGCAGTAGTGTTTTATGTTATACCTTAGTTACTAAACTCTTATCTCAACCTGTGGGAGTTGCATTCTTTTGATTCTCCTCCCCATCCCCCAGGACTGGGGAAGAAAGAGGGGGAAGTAAGACAGAAAACTGCATGGCTTAGAGGCTTAAACCATGACAATAATAATGGATGTTAATTAAAATATATCATCTTGCCTGAAATGCCTTCTCTAAGCATGCCGTCTTTTTGAGGAGGAAACAGGCAGTAATGCATCCGTGCTTTCTGTTAACTTGGGACTTGCTCACTCCTGAAGCAAAAGGATGTTACAAAGAGAGGAAAAAAAAGCTCACCTGGGAAACACAGTAATTATCCTAATTTTCTCTCTGCTGTGTTCCTGGGACAGCCTTCAAAACAGGGCATGGTTGGAGAGGATAAGAGGTTCAAGGCTACATTGGGAGTCTTTCTAAAAATTTGAAGCTGCTCATAAACACTTGGAGTGCTCAGGAACAGCAGAAGCTCAAACGATGCTTGACTTCGCCAAGCGTGACACCCTGAAGGGTACCACATGCCAACCTGGCAAAAGGAGATAAAATTCAAAGCTGGCATATATATCAAACAACTAAAGTTCCTCATTAGACAAAATGTGGATCATCAACTACTACATCTGACTCATTCCTAGAAATGACCTCAAAAAAAGAGTTCAGATGGAAGGACCCTTTCAGCTAGTGTGCTGCTCAGAGAACTGACTGTAAGATGTGTATTTGTCTTCTGTTTTGTACCTGAGCCCAGAAGTCAGGGAACAGTCAGATGTAATTTGGAAACAGCTTTTATAACAAGGGGAAAACCAGAATTAAAGAAAACAATGTGAAAATCAAGGAAAATTATAAATAAAGAAAAACAGGAAAGGTTTTTAGCCAGTTTCCATCTCCAAGCAGGTGGGCAAAAAATTAAATGTATGAAAAAAAGCACATGGTAGTGTAAGAAAAAGAATCACATCAAATTTTTTCTGAATTAAACTATTCTAAAATTTAGTTTGTCAGCACATTGCATTGCAGGTTTAAACACAAACATAAAAATAGTTCTTTTCTATGAATCCCATTAGCAAATTACTATATTGTAGGGTACTGGTCCCAGTCTAACAATGCTTTTGATTCCTTCCACTTTTAAGTTCCCTTTGCCATGCAAGATCAAGTATCTTTTCTTCAAATAATTCATTTGAATTCAGGTGAAGATTTACATTCAAGCAGTTAAGTAACTGTAGCCTGTACTGTCCATTTAAGACACAGTATTTTTCCATACCTGGAATTGTTTTCCATAGCTTCTTGGTTGCATTCTGACCCAAAATATTGTTCTGAGCACAGTTCACCTGCCAAAAAAAGAATCTCTGAAACACCCAAGCTGTGAGCTGAGTTCAGTAGAAACACCTTTTTGGAATTCCCTGAAGCTTTGAATGTTCTGATCGAACAAATGAGCAGACAGAGTATGACAAATTAGGTTAGAAAAATCTGAGTTTAAATCTCATTTTTATCAAGTTGTGTATTAGCCATCCATTGTTATAAACAGACCACATACAAATCTTTCAAAATGGTAGTTTTCCTTTTCATATTACATGAGAGCACTTTAAGAAATTAAAACCAGTAAATAAATTACTGTAATTAGAGCCATTATTTAGTTATAAGGAATGCAAAAAACTAGGCAGAGTCCTTTTCCTGATTCCTTGTTGTTAATTTCTGCTTTCATACCTACTTCAGCATTATTCCTCTGTTTATCAAGTCTGATTTAAGTTATAATTATCTTCAAGAGAAGAAATTACTGGTTTTTTTTCTATTATTTATTTAATAGGATGCAAATTCATACTTATATTTAAATTCTTTGTTAAAATAATAACAAATACATCCATTGCTCTCTGCCATTGATATTGAAAATGTTTAATTGTTACATTGATCCTAAAAATGTTTTCATTTTGTTTAGCACAACTGTGGAGAGTGCAGGTTAAAACAGATGGAGATTCCCCAAAGCCACTGGAGTGTAAAAGGACCCTTGTGATTTATGGCTCAAAGGGAAAAAGTGATGAGCTTTTGCTTTCTCCACAAGCCCCAGGATATGTGTGCTTTCTACCCAAGGCAACGGATGAATTCATTGTAAGTAATCATATAAGTCCAGAAGAGGGCCATGAGGATGATCAGGGGACTGGAGCACCTCTTGTATGAAGATAGGATGAGAAAGTTGGGGCTGTTCAGGCTGGAGAAGAGAAGGCTGTGCGGAGACCTCAGAGCAGCCTTCCAGTATTTGAAGGGGGCCTATAGGGATGCTGGGGAGGGTCTCTTCATGAGGGACTCTAGAGATAGGACAAGAGGTGATGAGTTCAAACTTAAACAGGGGAATTTTAGACTGGATATGAGGAAGAAATTCTTTCCTGTAAGGGTGGTGGGGCACTGGAAGGGGTTTCCCAGGGAAGTTGTGAATGCTCCATCGCTGGCAGTGTTCAAGGCCGGGTAGGACATAGCTTTGGGTGACATGATTTAGCGGGAGGTGTCCCTGCCCCTGGCAGGGGGTTTGGAACTAGATGATCTTAAGGTCCTTTCCAATCCTAACTATTCTATGAGTCTATGATTCTACACAGTATTACACAGAGCTTATAATGGCATTCCTCCCTAGCCTATGCATTTTATATTTTTGGAAATATATATATGTATGTAAATGGAATGCTAGTTTGATGGGTACTAACGATGTGTTCATTTACAAAGATGGAATGATATAACTTTACATTTTGGGTCATCTTCTGCTGGTTGTCCTGTTCTAATACAGCCTGCTGCAATGTACTCTTTGAAATTTTAAAAGTGCATTTAAGGGTGCATATCATGGAGAAAAATACTCACATTTATTGCCTTCACCTGCTCATCTTGCATTTTTTTTCCTAATTCTCTAAGAGTCCTGCCTTGCAGTTTGTACAAAAGGCAACATGCAGTTATTTGTGAATGCAGAATATGAAAGACTGGACAGAATTCTCGAATAAAAGAAGTAGGCTTTTCTTTATTTTGGTCTTTGTAAAGCAGTATACACTCTGCCAAAATAGTTCTGTCTCTTAGGCCACCAGGCAGGGGATTTTTCTGGATAATCATAAATCACTGCAGAATGTGTTCACGCATATCAAAGTGTGATGAACCCTGAAGCAGTAGCATATATATCTGGCTGGTATTAAAATCAACTCTAACACAGTCGTGACTACCTGTCCACCTGTCATGCAACCTGCTACTTTGAGAGGATTCATCTGAGGCATCTTTTCAATGTTCAAATTCTGTCCTGGCTTTCTAGGCTAAGTCACTACAAATTCTGTTGATTGGCATGAAGTACAGCTTCCAGCCAGTCATGAGAGAAATAGCTTACAATTCAAGACAGTTCTATAAAGCTCAGAAATACTTTTACTTGTGGCTGCAATAAATATTCTGAAAAAAATGGCAAGGCTACACTTAGAAGATATTATCAAGGCTTCGTTGTAATGACCCATCCACAGCAATGACCTGTATTTTTAATTTAAAGAATATGCTAAAGCAATTTAGGAACTTTACAGGGAGTAAATGAAGATACAAATGACACTTCTTAAAGACAAGAAAGCAGGTGCTTATTGGAAAACAGACAGAAAACACATTGAGCAACAAAAGGAGCCACTGACATTAACTGAAGAGGTCAATAGAGACAGAATCTCTCTATGGAGACACCACACCAGCTGGCTAAATTTTGGCAAGCTTCAATGCATAAAGCAGACCTCTCCTTGTCAGGACTGCCTAATTTCAATGACTGTGTATGATGCTAGGAGAAATTAGTATTGCTATGTGTCAGTCATTGTCCCTCACAGTCTACTATCCTAGGTATCAAAGTACCATATCAACTGTAACAAGCTTCTACCCCAGCAGCTTTTTAAATGCTTGTACATACTTTGGATTAGCTTTGGGTTAGTGCCTATATTTCCCCCTTAGCTATTTGTGTTCTTGTTTTATATGAAGATAATACTATTTGAGCATTGTTTACTGTGCATGAAATTTTGTCTCTTTGCCACATTGCTTACAGTGGTTTACAACTCTTGTGGCATTCTGAGGAAATTAGAATAGTGGGTCTGATATAAAGGAGCATTTGTGGATTTACAGATATCTCCATAAATACCTTCATGTCTTCTCTTGGTGGTTCAGATAGTAAACCCAGCTTCTTTTACTCTCATTTTCTTTGTTCTTACTAAGGCTGTTCAGAAGTATACAGAAGCTTTGCTCATGTTCTCCCACTGTAGCAGCAGGTTACAGGAGGCATGATATCACCAGGAGGACAAGCTATGAATTCAGTTTTCTAACAAGCAGAAGCTTGCTTTGAACTTTTAAACCTCTTCAAAATCCTGGACTGTGACAAATATCCTTAGTAATATAGCACAATAAAAAGTATAACAGGTTATGTGCTATATGCAGTTTATACGATCCTGAGACAGTAAGTTTAATTTTGATCTCAGAGGTTTATTTATTGCATACTGAGGACAATAAAACATGGAATTGCTGATTTTCCAGGTGCTCTCACACACATATATGCACAGATGTGTATCATATTCAGAATGATTATTTGATCCAAAATATTTCTAACCAAATCCTATGAAAGAACATGTGTAGTACAATTGCATGTAGCAATTGTAGCAATAAATTAAAAGAGATAAAATAGCAGCACGCTATCTTATACAGTTGTTGGGTTTCAGTGGTCTCAGGCATCTTTAGTACAGTGAGTGAGCGGCTTAAATAAGAATAAATTTAATTATAACTCTTTATTTCCAGTAAATAAATTGAGAAATAGTTGAATGTGTTAATGCTGTTGATTCTGCTACTAATTCTAACACTAAAGATAGCATGGCAAGGAACCACATCATCTCCAATGAAAAATAACTGGGAAAATGAAAGTAAACAGATAGCGTAGTAAAAGAGTGTTCTTTCTTGATATTCTGGTGATGATAGGAATCAATTGTTGATCTCAAGTGGAATGAGCAAATTTGTAAAGTATATATGCCTTTCTTGCAGTTATCAGTGTTTCTGATTACTTACAGATCAATCTTCTCAGAGCATGTCTTTGTAGAGTCCTAGTGCATCATGCCCATTCTATTATCCAGAGAATCATAAAATGCAAAGATACATCGACTGGCAAATGATGGGATTGGGATCCCTAAAACTACTCTCTGAAGCACTAGTACAGTTAGTACGAAATGAGCAACAGAGCTCTTCAAGTAGGTCTGTTCATAAATACTCAACAAATACAGACTATATTTTGTGTTAAGGGCTATGAGGTTGACAGAAAAATTACATAATGCGATACTCCATGTGTTTTCCACAGTACGAGATTAAGCTCCAAACAAAAAGCAGCAGGATTTCTGGACTTCCTGATAGAAAGCTGTCCAGCTGGATTTTAGGATGCTTTAAACACATCCTTTTAACTAGAATAATTTATGCACTTTTTTAAAAATAATTATTATTTTTCTAACAGGAAAGCCATAAGGAATTTAATGTAAATGTGCATCTAAACAGAAAATTTTACTGTTTATTTACAGTTTTAATTATATATTATATCTTTGGAGAATTCCTGCATGAGTCAAAAAAGAAAAGATTTAAAATATTATAAAATTCTCTAATCATCTTCATCAGTTACCTGTCTCTGAGAGCTTCAAAACCCCAGTGTCTTTGCCAGAGCATCCTCTTAATTATAAGAGATATACTTCTTCAATCATGCAATGGAAAAGATATTGTTATATTTAGTGTAAGAAAAATTACATCCAATTCAGCTAAGTTTTCAAGTACTGAATATTGCATAAAACTATTTAGAAGAAATAAAAGTGGAAAAATTAATTAGGAAATTATAATGTTGAATAAAAACCAAGGTAAAGTGTCCTCTTGCAAGCATTCAGCAAACTTAAAACTTCACTGGATATATACTTTGTGATGAATTATTTGTCTGTCTTTGATTTAAAATGAAGATCATGTTACATCAATTAATAGGCATTGATGGAAGGAAAAGCCAATTATGCGATCAAAGATAGGATATCATATTCCAAAGGAAAACATTGTACTAAATTGTTCAGAAAAGGCTTACAAGGATGATACAATGGCAATGCTGCGTGGAGCTGAACAGAAAGGCTAATAATGGCCTGAACTGGGGGGGGGGGGGAGAGGGGGCAGGGGGGAACGGCACCACACCCATGAAAAGCGGTTAAATATCTAACGAACTTAGTTGAAAATGGTGTTTAATTCCATAGATCATAGACAGCATGATCAGTAGTACTTGTTGGTTCAAAAGCAGTCACGGAATTAATTGAAATTGTGATTCTAGAAACAAAATAGGAAATAGTGTTTGTTAAATTCTATGATTCTATGATTCTAACATAGTCTGCCCTGTATTCAGATTTTTTTTTCCTATATAGCTTATCTGTGCATTTCCTTCAAGGATTGTAACATGTATTTATGCCCAGAGAATTGCAAATATGAGTGGCAGAACACGAAGTAAAATGTGAGGTACAGCTTGCCCTGTCAGATAAAAATAAACAAGTTCTGTAATGTTGCAACTCCAGACCAGAGAGCTTTATGAAAGAAGTTGTGCATGGCATTTTAAAGTAGCTGTGTGATACAATCATGAGGTCCATCTACAGGAAAGGAAATCTGCAGGCAGTAATTTTACAAGTCAGTAGTCTGGTTCTGAAAGAGAAGCAGCAAAGATTTTGTTGCCTGCAAAGGAACCATAATTTAGATGGGTGAAGAACCTGTGCACTCTTCTATCAATGAACCTAAATAATTCCTGTTAAGTTTAATGAGATGAATGCATATTTTAGGAGGAATTTTACCTGTGCATTCCCCTTTTATGGTGCAACACTTGGGAACCTTTGAGAATGAAGCAAATCCAGAAGGCATACCTCCCTTCAAATGTCCATTGTAGTCTGGGACAGCATAAAATTCTGTATACATGATGGCATACAAACAGGCAGGGCAAGCTAGGCTTAGAGAGATGAAATCTCTGGTGTTGTATTTCTCAGTGTAAAGCTACTGCTGCGTGGCTGTTGTGGTTACTGTGTAGTTCCAGTTCGGGAATGGAGAGATTCCCTACAACCTTAGAGCTCTTGTAGAGACAGATGTAGGATTTCTTCCCTCATCCTCTAAAGAACAGCTCCTTGAATCTTGAAATTTTTAAGGAGTGGCATAGTAACCACTTATGACACTTAAGAAATTCAGACTGGAAGGTCTCTTTTAAGTTATGAAGTGCAGTCTTCCTACCATAAGCCTCAGTTCATATATACTACACCATAAACAATTCTAGCTCCTGTGAAATGATTTTGGCAGATTGCTTTATTTTCAATTAACTGTTCCTCTTCATATGCTGATGTTTTGCTATTTCTTATTTGCATGACAGATATTAATGAGGGTGACCAACTCTCTCCCAAAATGGCAAAATCACACCTTTTATATGGTTCCTCTCTAATAAGAATGAGTAGCTGATAATTCCCTACACATATGTGGCCACTGTGCAAAGGCACGTGAGCTAGCTTTAAGCAAGCTAGGTCATCAGTGAAGGGTTGTCAAGTTCAGAGCTCTGTTGAGAAGCAGAATGAATTAACCTAATATAAGGCCTGTATTCTGTCTTAGAAGACAGCTTGCTGGTAATGCTGCTGGTCCCAGGGCATGGCTTTGTGAGACTAACTTCAGTTTTTTACTGTGGTGCCACTGGGGGCACAAAGGATTTATTTCCTGGCAACAGTTACCAAAGCTTATATTGTGACTGGTCTGGGAAAGAAAAAAAAAACAAACAATCAAGCGATACAGAAGAACGAGCCACTGTCAACACTTTCTGTTTTGATATTTTTAAAACTGGTACCTTTTTAAAATAATAGTTGTCTTGTTTTACTTGGAAATCACTTCCCACCCCATCTGTCTTGTAGTTGCCCAATGAAAGGCTGCAGCACTCCACATCCAGGTGTTCAGAAGACTTATGATGAAGTGGTTAGTGTCATAGAGATCATTAGCACTTGGTGTAGTTTGATCATCCCAGTTCCCATGGCCCTAGGTTGAATTGTTTAATTAGATCTCACAGAAACCTACAATCAGCAGCCAGCTATTGAATTTCCCATACATAGTATGGGAATAAGGCTGTGCAGTTCTACAGAGTTACTTCTGTAATATTTATGATGTACTTTTATGCAGAGATAGCTTTTCTCATTTCCAAAGAATTTGTTATAAAGTTATTTCATGTTCTAAATCCAACCATTTTGGAAAGGAGAATTTAGTTAAAACTTTCTAGGCTCATAGTAATTATCATTTATTTTAATACCTCACTTGACTGCTGATATCAGAACCTTTAATTTTAAGTTAATGCTCTCTTTATCCAGTAGGGTCAAAGCTTGGCATGTTACCTTTTGTCTGAAGAATTTAAATGCGCAGATAGATGTAACTAATTTTAACCTTTGCTCACCCTAATGGTAGGGTATCATGCTTACAATACTAACTAGAGAATGGAGGAAAATAAGAGAGACAATCTCACCCATGATCATACAATGAATAGCAAGAGAAGGACTGATTCTCTCTTCACATTTACGCCAGCCTCCAATTCAGCTTTTCCATTGATTAATGTTAAGTTTAGGAATTCTGCACTTCTCTGTAAGTAAATCAGTACGCTGACATTTCTTTCTGCCTCATGATTTTTGTTGCAGGTTGAGACTGGAGATCTGGGAGATGTATACAAGATTCGGGTCAGCTGCGATGATGTCCCACACTTTGAGGGCTGGCATTTGAAGACTTTTCACTTAGAAGGGCTACATACAAAACAAGAACTGAACTTTGACTGTAACTGCTGGCTTTCTCATAACAAAGAAGATGAGCTAGTGAAAGAATTTCCTGCAGTCAGGAAGGACCAGAAAACTTTACCAGGTGAAAACATTGAGAAAATATAAACAATGTAAATTAACCTCTTGGAAAGAAATCTGTACCACAGATATAGCACTTTGGATTTGATTTTTCCAGTGACTCTATTGCAGCTGTCTTCATATATGCACTGCAAAAATGCTGACCACTTTTGTAATTTTCCAGTTAAGTTGCATGTAGGTTTTCACTGTTGCTAAATGTTCTGTGTGAGTCTAAGTGTGCAAAATGAACAATATGCTTTTTAAAGATAAAGCACACGTTCAAGGAATGGAAATGATTTGTGGTGGACTTACTATTGAATTACTTAGCTTATAATAGCTTTAGTTGCTAGCATAAGTATCAGAAATAAGCCTAAAAACCCCAGTCTTTTGTTTTTCCCTAAGAACACTGACAGTTTCGGAGTATATTCAAAGATGCATTAGAATGTGAAGACTTAAAGAATTACCACATTTATTCAGAAAATACAGCAGTTACACATGAGATAAAAGTGATTAGAGACATGACTGCTTTCTGAACTGAAGTTGCAGAAGTTCTGGTCTCTGAATACTTCAAACCTATTTGCAATCTTAAAAGAAACTGCAGCGTTATGTTAGTTAAATGTTAACTCTGCAGGGCTGTACATTAAAAATGGCATTTGAAAAGTTTTGGCCATTATTTTTGTAAACTATGACTATATGTGCAATTTAACAAACCTCCTTGGAAGAAAATATAATCTGACTCTGTAGAACTGCATTTATACAAGAGTACTGTAAAGGCAAAATGTTTATAATTCCTGTCATGCAACTTAATAAGTGCATTTTATAAATTTTTATACTTATATGTAATGTAGCACAGCATCTGGATGCATCTGTCTTTGCTATTCAAATCTGCATAAACTTTACACAGTGTGTTATTCTTTGACCTGTGATAGATATTCTATCTATATCTATCTACTCTATATTGTATCTACTGCAAATATAATTCAGTTTCTAGCAGCCCCAAAAAACCTCAGATGAGTTCTTATTTTCCAGGTCTTGCATAGTAAAATAGAATTGGGCAGAATTTATCTAGGTTTCAGTAGCTCTAAACTGCATAAGTCTAAGTTGTCCAAGTCCAATTTCCTTTGAATTTCAATGGAGAGTAGTAGAACATCTTCATTGTGCTTAGCATGAAGAGATCGGATTCATAAAAATTAATCTATTGAAATCATTGTGTAGCAGATTTTTTGGTAGCTGCAGAAATAAAACCAAGCAGTAGTCTTACTAAATACTCTGTGTCACTGTTTTATTTTAAGTACACTTTGCAGATAATTATTTTGATTAAAGTTTTCTTTGTTTTTGTACAGTCTATAAGTATGTTGTCTCTGTACATATTGGTGACCGGTGGGGAGCAGGAACTTTTGCAAATGTTTATATCAATCTCTATGGCAAAAGAGGGGACACGGGTATGAGGAAACTTCATACGTCTTTATCAAAAGGAAGAAAATTCCAAAAGAATAAGGTAATAGCACAAAGTGCTTTTTATATGCTCAGACATGCGCAATGCATTAATTGGGACTTAATGGCTGCTCAGAATACATCTTGATACAGATGGGCAAGAATTTGGAAACACAATTTATCTTTCAAGTGTTGACAGCAGACTAGTACCACTATTATTTCCTGTACAAGAAACTCCATACGTGACAATAAAGGCTTCACACAGGACATAAAAAGCAGATTTCTGGGGAGAAATTTTGTGATCATGCTTCTTACTTCTTCCATTCCAAATGCAGGACAGCATAGGTAGCAAGGAATTAAAAATCAGTGTTTCAAAGTAAGTTACAGAAACTGGTGTAAGACTTTTGCAGTCGATGTTTCTGTAATGAAAATCCCACATGAAACACTAACTCAATGTCCAGTCAGTACATTTAGACAAGAGAGAAGAATTCCAACAGAAATGTACATAAAACCAGGGTTTTTAGCTGACCAGTAACAAGGTTCTTCTCTTGTTAATAGGCTTTCCTATGAGAGGTTTACTTACTGAACACAAGTCAGAAAAAGCTCACTACCAAGATGTACATTATCAAGGAGAGTCTTTTATTTCTGTGAAATTATTTTGCTGCATAAGACTGGGCCATAGACAGAAAACCTAGATTTTTTGGAAAACAAGCAAGAATTTAATAGGGCATATACTTTTTATTTTACATTTCATGATTTTCCTTATCTTGTTGTCTGTATTCTCACCCACTGATGCTGGTATTTATTTCATTTGTCTTACTCTGACTTCTCCATTCTGCTTCCCTTCCTATCTCTTGTCTTTTGCTTAAATTCTTCTCCACCTTTAACTTCCACCCTTCTATTGTTTGCTCTTTTCCCCATTTATAATTGCTGAAATCATAGAGTCACAGAATAGCTAGGGTTAAAGGACCTTAAGATCATCTGGTTCCAACACCCCTGCCAGGGGCAGGGACACCTCCCACTAAACCATGCCACCCAAGGCTATGTCCAACCCAGTCTTGAACACCGCGAGCATTCACAATTTCCCTGGGCAAACCATTCCAGTGCCTCACCATCCTTACACTAAAGAATTTCTTCCTCAGATCCAATCTAAACTTCCTCTGTTTAAGTTTGAACCCTTTACTCCTTGTCCTCTCACTACAGTCACTCATGAAGAGACCCTCCCAAGCATCCCTCTAGGTCCTCTTCAGATACTGGAAGGCTGCTATGAGGTCTCCACGCAGCCTTCTCTTCTCCAGCCTGAACAACCCCAACTCTATCATCCTATCTTCATAGGGGAGATGCTCCAGTCCCTTTATCATCCTCGTGGCCCTCCTCTGGACTTGTTCCAACAGTTTCATGTCCCTTTTATGTTCAGGACACCAGAACTGCACACAGTATTCCAAGTGAGGTCTCAGGAGAGCAGAGTAGAGGGGTAGGATCACCTCCCTCATTCTGCTGGTCACACTCCTTTTGATGCAGCCCAGGATATGGTTGTCTTTCTGGGCTGCAAGATCACACTGTCGGCTCGTATTCATTCTCTCATCAACCAACACCCCCGACTCCTTCTTTGCAGGGCTGCTCTGAATCTCAACAAGACCGACCCCAACACCGATCCCTGAGGGACACCACTCGTTACTGGTCTCCAGCTGGACATTGTGTCATTGACCACAACTCTGCGTGTGGCCATCCTGCCAGTTCTTTAGTACACCGAGTGGTCCTCCTAAATGATCCATATTGTCTAAAGATTAAATGAAGTTACAGTGTGTTGTTAATGATGAATGTGGGATTCAATGTTAGGTATAATCAGTGTGTGTTTTCTCAGATTTGGAGGGAATGTTATATTTTTAATATAAAAAAACTCACACCAATTTTAAACCTTCAGCTGAACCGATGACTGTATTTTCCCTGAAGTTCAAACGTATTCCATTCCACTTTAATTAAGTATTCCCCTTTTTTGCTTTTTTTTTTCTTTTGCAGGTGGATTCATTTTTGGTGGAAGCTGTTTCTCTCAGTCAGTTGCAAAAAGTGGTCATAGGACATGATGGAGAAGGGTATGGGGCTGGCATGTACCTCAAGATGGTAACAGTCAAGGAATCACAAGACTCAGACAAAGAATGGGTCTTTCCTTTGTGGAACTGGCTTGATACTCATCTGGGATTACGTGAGACTGTTTGTGAGATTGTGACAACTGGTAGGATCTTCTGCAAATATATAAATGCACATATGTAAATTTGACCATAGCTCTTTCAATATTTTTCTTCCATTGAAAATGTGAATTTTCAGTTTGATCTTACTATTATAGCATACCCACATCTGGTAAGGTTGAAGTGAATAAAAATCTATCCTGTCAATATGTTGTGTATGGAATGCTTGCCTTCCAAATTAAATGTAACACACTGCAGTGAAAACCCTCTACTCAATACTTGTGAGACCCTACCTGTTGGAGTGAGTCCAGAAGACAGCCACAAAGATTATTGGGGGATGAAACGCCTCTCCTGTGAAGCCAGGCTAAGAGAGTTGGGCTTGTTCAGCCTGGAAAAGGCTGCAGGGAGATGGTACAACAGCCTTCCAGTAGCTAAAGTGGGTCTACAAGAAATATGGAGGGGGACTTCTTAAAAGGTGATAGGGCAAGGGACAATGGCTTTAAACTGAAAGAGGGTGGGTGTCCAACATAGATAGCAGTTGTGTGTTGTTTCTGTGTGTTGCAGAGAGTGCATTTTACTGAGCTGTTCCTTTCCATTAAATCATTTTCATTTTCCATACAATGGTTAAACCAGAATGAAAAAGAAGGAAAACAGCAATTAATGAAGAAAAAGGGAGGGAGATAGTAATATTGATCTGAGGATCTGGCAAATATTTTGGTTTGTTTATTATAGGTTTATGTGTCAGCCTCACACTATTACAGCATGTATTGAATAGCTAAGATCTAGTTACAAGCAGAGTTCCTCAGTATTATTCATTTTGCATTAGGTCCCTACACACTACAGATGACTGGTGCGTCTAAATGATAAATTGGTTTTAGTAATATTGATTGCTTTTTTAAGAACAATTATTTAGGATGCTAAAAGGTGAGTGAATGTTCTTTTAGCAATTACTTTTGAACATGACAAGGAAAATACAAGGGCATCAATAACATACCTCTGAAACAAAATTTAAAACACCGAATGAACTGTTAAATTCTTGGCAAAAAATTATACTTAAGGTTTTGATGTGTTAGTGAACTGTTGCTATAGATACAAGATTACCTGCAAATAAAGCTTTATTTGTTACTATAAAGGCTATGGTCCTGCTATATTATGCCATTCTGTCATCTTTCCTCTTTCTGTCTGATAATTTTTAAAGGTAGAAGATTGACTTCCAGTCCTAAACTGCCTGAAATCAACATGAAGTCGTCAGGTCTCTGGATAATGGACATCACTGGATCTGACTTGAGCAATGAAGATGATCCAATATCCCTTTCTTTTATCTTCTATGGCAACCTGAGTCACAAACAGCTGCCGCTTCAAGTTACAGGAAAAGCAATTCAAATCAAAGTACTTAAAACTTTCTCTATTGAAAGAAAAGCCCAACAATCACGTAGTCAATAACACATTTAAACTAAAATACCAAGCTGATTTTTATGTCTTCTGTGTAGTCCGGCACAGGTTGTGTTTTTGTTTGTAGGTAGTAACACTGTCACTGGAACAATGGGTTTTGAATGAGCAGATTCTCCCAATGTCTCATACTGAGAATGCTTAAGTGAGCGAATTGGTCCCTTGGTGCATATCACAGTATATTCCATTCTGCAGGTACTGATTTACAGGTTTTATTGATCTCACAGAAGTAAGTACTTTGTAAACTTAGGAGATACTGTGGGATACTATACAGCTTTTGGGGCTGATAATGGAAAAGGAAGAATCATAAATGAGATTAAACCTACAGAAAGTAAATTTTTCTTTTTCATGTAATTTATTCATCCCTGTCACCATGTTTCTCTGGGCTAACCATCTTTTTTTGCACGCTTTCTCTCTTTTTTTGCCTGCTAGTATCACTTGCCTTTTTCTCCTAGTCACTTTCTTTTTACCCACAAATTTTCTCCTCCTTTATTCAGTACTTCTGCCCTTCAATTGTTTGTCTTGACTTCCTTTTGTTATCCATTAACTGAAATATCGACAAGCATCCAAAGTCCACTTGAACTGTAGCCTGCTTCTTTTCCCAATACAATTCCTTCCTTCCTGCAGCTATAACTCCTTCCTTGTGCGAGCACTGTGTTACTCTTATGCTTTTCTGGCTTTGAAATACCAGTTCAGTAGAAGGAACTGACCTGAAGGTAAACACTGCAGACACATCCTCTGCTCAGGAAGCGCTTGAGCCACAAAGTGCTAGAAGACAGGGCAATATTCAGAGGAAGGACTACTACTTGTCCTGTTCTTGTACTGCTTGTTCCATCCTTCAGTTGTCCATTGTGGGTTTTGAAGAAATGGCTGATCCCTGTAAGAAAACTTGATGTTTCAACCTGGTTTGGTTTTTCAGCCTTAGTTTTAACCTTAGTTGATTCATCCTGCAGATGCAGGAGCAAATATAAGGCAAGACTGAAGGGATGGGAGCAAGTGGGCAGACAGGGAAGTGGGAACTTGACAAGTGAGCTTTGCATGACAGAAATGTGGCCATGAAGCCACATCCTGAAAGATGTTTCTTCAGGATTGACTGCTGGAACTGAGGAAGCATTTAGCATGAATAAATCAGGGGTCAAAAAAAATAGGTTAAGAAACCACTAGCAAAAAAAAACCCAAAATGAGTGAAAATAGGTTACTTTTGATTTTGGAGTTCATCAAAAAGGAGCCTAAGAGTTTGAATGAAGAAACTATTTCCTGGTTCTTCTTCTTACTAGACAGGTGAATCAAACTTAGCGATTGGGCTAAATAGATAATTGGCTTGGTTTTGATGTTCCTTTTTTCTGTAATAAAAGAGGAACTAAGTAGACTGGTCTAGGCCATAAACATGATCCAAAGTGAGGACTAACCAGAAGATTTTCCTAAGTTATTTCTAAGAATCTCTGGTAAATATGAAGAAATAGTTGAAACATGAAGTGCACTGTCAGAGGAAATGCTGAAGTCAGGCCATGTGCACTTTTTCTAGTTGGGCAGTATTTGAAATGAAATAGAAGGGGGAAGAATATGAGAACTAGAGAAGAGGAAGAGGAAAAAAACAACTTCTGTATTCTTCTTTCTTTTTCCTTTACAGGGGAAAACTACTCCTTTAATAATTAAAGTTATTTAAGGCTTCCTCTACTTTTCACTTACTTGTATAATGGTATGTCATAGAGATGCTGTACTATCACCAGTAAAACCAGCAGATATTAGTAGACAGCTTCTTTATGAAAACATGATGTAGAATGAAGATGGAGGATTTCTTGGGTGTTTTCTCAAAATCAGATTAATTCTCCTTCAAATTTATAATTAATTGCACCATTTTTATATTACAAGTTGTAAGAAATTTTTCTAATAGTGTTCAAAATTTTTAAAATAGACTAAAACTTTTGGGCCTGCAAATAGTCTGCTGAATCAGTGTAATATATGTGAACACTGTTCCTTCTTCTGTATATAAATTTCTGCCGTGACTGCCATCAGTTTTTCCCTGATATCAAACCTCAAGTATTGCATCTCCAAATTCACATTAGTAAATGAATTTTGTATTGATTTGAAAGGGGAAAAATAGTAGCAGTTATAAATCTGCCCCAATTCTTTAACTACTGAAGTTTGTTCAACTGCAGCTGTCAACTGCATTTGGTCTGGCACAATTAGAATGAGATCCTTTCATCTTCCCTTTCTCTTCATACAGGATGAACTGGCAGATATTGGCTCAATATACAAAGTTCAGGTAACCGGCCCGCATAGCATGCTAAACCAGCCATGGCACTTGGATTTACTGCATATGAAACACACAGGGACAAAGGAAGAAATGTATTTAGCTTTTGACTGCTGGTTCGACCCTAATGAAGATAAATGTGTGGAGCTGCCAGCTCTCTATGCAGATAAGGAGCCTTTGCCTGGTAAGCTAAGCCCTTTCTTGTTACTGGGGTCAGGATCTGTCACTGAAATACCAGTATATCTCTTCTGGGACTAAAATACCGTGTGAGGATTTCCACAAGAATTTGATATTAAGGAATTTGATGATTTTGCACATGCATTTATCACAAAAGAAAACTGAGAAAACAGAAATTATTGGTATCAGGATAATGACAGATGCTGTAACTGCTGACACCAAAAATGGGGTCCTGCTTCCTTCATGTTAGATGATGTTCCAGTTTTAGCTCTTGTTTATTTATTATCTCCTCAAATTAGCACTATGTCAGCTGACGATGTGTACAAAATATAAACTACTGTGTGATATTGCCTAAATCTTCCTATTAAAAAAATGTATTTGACTTAGAAATAGTTAGTTTTTTGTTTGGTTTTTTTTTTTTTTAAAGAATGAAAGAATTGCAAAGACCCCCTCAAAACAGATAGAATTTTTGAAATGTGTATTAGCCAGGAAAGAGATAGCCAAGAATTTAAATTGCACTAGTATTTTATTAATGTACACGAGTATTTATTGGGCAGGAAGAAATATTTCTCAAAAATACATATGATGTTGAACGTTGAAAGTTTCATCCCTGTTAGTAACATATGTGAATTGTATGATGCCAGAGAGATAATAAAGTTATTTCTGCCAGCCACTCCCCCCACCCCGGGAATATGGAGAGGAACAACTAATTGCATACTGATAACTTGATCGCTAGCTATTTAAGAACAGGATTCCCATCTATCCAGCTCATTAAAATAAAGAGGATTGATGGGGATAGTAAAGATCACATATTGAAGCTTTTAGTGACAGTTAAGAGGTTTATTGCTAGAGGCTATAGTACAAAGATGCTCTGCTTAAACAGAAACTAATAGAAAAAGATGGAAGTGGCCCAGAAAAAGGAATAAAGTATTCCATGTGAACTTCTGCACACTGTTCTCTAAGGAGATTTTCCTAAATATTTCATCCCATTAAAAGTTGAAACTCGAGCAAATAAAACACTGGAGACTTTTTAAATCTCTGGGTTTGTGTGGGCTTTGCATAATTTTAAACAATAACATTGCATTTATTTACTGAAAAAATCTTATGATTTTAGGGTTTTGATCTGCCAGATTCACAACAACATTGGATGTAATACATGCAGTATATACAATAATGAATATTGTAAATCTAGAGCTTGGTAAAACTCTCTATTTCCCCAATTTATTTATGAAAAAAGTTGGAAAAATTATAATTGTTCATTAATATATTGAGAATTTGAAGTTGCAAAATACTTATCTACATGTAAAAAGTCCATAAATTCAAACAAAAGTCTACACCTCTCAAAGCTTCTATTATTCTAAGAACCAAATGGAGATACTCTCTGTTAGTATTATCCTGATTTGCAAAGCAATTCAATTTTGAGGTATATTACAAAATGAAGGCGTTTTTCTTGGAAAATTACTAAGAAATTGGTAGTATCTACTAACCTAGGATGTTTTTCACAAAACAATTTGTGGAGTCTAGTGATCTACAACTGTAGATCGATTCTTTGTAGTCCTAAATCTGTCTAAAATTTCTATCAGCTTCTTCCTTATATTCCAGTATCAATGCTAGAGATAAAAAAAAAAAATAAAAAAAAAAAATTTTCATGTGTTTGCACTCATTATTGCTCTGAATGAGATTAGTGATGAGATAAATGAGAATGTTTATGGTTATGTCTTTAATTAATATCTTGATAAAATAAATTCAAATAACAACAAAAGTCTTGAAAAATATTGATCATTGCAAAGCAAATTGCAGGTATATTACTCTATAGAAAGCAAAGTAAATGTGAAAAACTAAACATCCAAATATACAGAAACCATTATCAATATAAACAATAATTTTTATTAGTAATGTCAATTGCCTAATTGTAATGAAGACCATACTAATATCATAGAAGCATAGAATAGTTAGGGTTGGAAAGGACCTCAAGATCATCTAGTTCCAACCGCCCTGCTATGGGGCAGGGACACCTCCCACTAAACCATGTCACCCAAGGCTATGTCCAACCCAGCCTTGAACACTGCCAGCAATGGAG
>JASSUY010039618.1:0-15853 GCA_032466535.1 Forpus xanthops | reverse complement strand
GAGCATGAAACTCAGAAAGTCCTTGGCCAGCCTAAACATTCTAAGCCATTACTATAAACACTGGTGTTATCAGCACTATTGGCAAGCTAAAATCAAAAAACACAGTGCTGCATCAGCTACTACTTAAAGGAGAAAAATGACTGCTGCTGCTGAACCCATGACAAGCTGCAAACTGGTACCAAACTACAAGATGAAATTCATCTAACATGAGATCCATAAATTTGACTAGCAGTAATACACTACTAGCTCATTAAAGGATTAAGCTTTATACAGCACCATAACTGTATAATGCCTCCTTGAGTAAAATATACCTGTCTAGGAAAATGTCTTGTAAGACATTCTTTATTTCTGGGTCCAAATCACAGAATCTAGGGAATGGAGCAAATTCCATATGCAAAGATCAACCTGCAGCCTAACCTGCAGGCTTGAAGAGAAAAACTAAAGCACATGGCAAACAACCACAAAGATATTCAAGCTGAATGCACACCTGAGAGCAAACGTCCTCAGCACAGCAAATCAAACAGGTATAAAGCATTTGAATTAAAACAAAGGGGTTCTTGGAATATGAGTTGAGTGAAGCAAAGTGAACAAAGTTTACTGGGTAGATTGCAAAACTGAAAGGTTGGTGGTAAGTCTAACGAATGAATGACACAAATCAAAATTCACTTGGCACTGCACTCTATAGTTGTTAGACTGCATTCTATATAATGCAGTATATGTGATATGCCAGAAATGTGTATCGCGGAATTTTATGACAACGCCAATAGAAATAAACCCGCATAACATAAGATGCTCTTATAATAGACAAGACACAGAAATTCATCTTGATAGTGCTCCAATATATATCAATTAGCTCAGGTACAAAAGAGATCCAAAAAAAGAGTCCGCCTCTAGGGCTGAACTTACAGGTGTTAAGGAGGGTAAACAAATGTCTAATATTAAATAGTTTTAGTTCCCTCTTAATGTGAGGAGGTCCCAGAATTCTACTAACAGCATAACTTTCTATCATGATTTGGAAAAGGTCAATGAAGTTGTATTTCAATGGCATATCAGCAAAGCAGACAACATTTGAGGTGCTTACTTAGCTCCAGCATTACTGAATGAATTAAAAAAACCCACCAAAGGACAAAATAAAATCCCTCCCCCAAAAAAAAAACCCAACAAAATAAAAAAAAGAAAACAGTCATCACCCACATTCTGACTTGCCTGTTTCATTAATTTCTGGAGGACTTGCTTGAAAACAGACAGTAATCTTTTCTTCGTCAGCAGTGTTGTTACCTTTCTTTTGCTACATGCATTTATGCATCTGCACATAGCTTCAGCAATTATTAAAAAGGCCAGAAAAAAAAAGAGTCTATCTATCTTTAATCCTGACTTGCATTCTCCAGTTATCAGTTTACTTACTGGTCACCTTACTCTTTTTTACACTTTGATCCTTAAAGCTCTCCCAGTGGCCTCAGGCATATGTTCAATCAGAGAGGTGACAGAATTAGCCTTTACAATAGAAAAACTTAGTGTAAAAGAAGAGGTTCTTACCATACTCCAACAAGTCTTATTGGAGAACAGGGAGTGATTTTACTTTATCTAACTCTAGATACCTGTGCTAAACCACAACAACAGAGCAGCAGATTATTTTGCATGGGTATTTCAGGGATTCTTAGCAGGCTGAAAAATACTGGCATTGACATTTTATCCTTGCCTATATCCCTGAGGACACTTTCCATTAAAATAAATACATCGTATCTAAATTGTTTACATTAAGACTGAAAGAGCTCCAAGACTTTGTAATGTTTTAGGAAGAGCTGCATTTGGCCCAGAGGGAAAGTAGGGTGGAAAAGCTTCATAACCCATCAAGATGGCGATGAAAATCCTCTACTGGTCATAGCTTTATTATCCTAATTGATTAGAAACAGTTAAAATTAATCAAAACAGCAAAAACTACTTCAAATTCACACAATCAAAAAATAATCTAGTCATGTTTTGATATCACCATGATATTCAACTATTGTTTGCTTAACGGTTTCTAAGAAATTAAAATTGTGAGAAGTTCTATACCATCATGAACCCAAAAGAAACTGCTATTACAAAGTAGATACCTTTAAAAAGGAACAGCAATCAAAGATAATTATGTTCACAATTTGTTCTTATCGCTTCTGCTACCCATATATATGCATTTGATTTTCCATTACACTTGCCCTATTGTCAAGTGATTCAAAATATATCAGCTGTTCCAATCACATTGTAATCACTTCATTTTGCAAAGCAACAAAACATGATGTAATGGGGACTAAACAATTCCACACTGTGTGGCTGTACAACGAAGTTCTATAGCATTTCTCAAAAGTGGGGCCATAAGGTTCCTGAAGTATCCATCTATCCTTTTTGTTTTCCAGTGCCATCAATAAGAGAGAGACCCTTCATAACATCAGGAGGACAGGACAAGGCACCTTTCTCCTGTCCCAAGCAGCTGCAATTTCAAAGTGGAATAGTTTGATTCTACTGGACTGAATTATTTAGTTATCAGAATCTAAAACAAAGAGGTTCTATGAGATGGAGAAATATGTGAGTTGAATGACAAACAAAGTCTTATTTACTGAATGTATCAAAAATTGTTTTTCCAGACACATTTCATCAAAGCAAAGTTTCAATCCTGGGAAAACAGCTAAATTCACATTCAAGAGGAATGTGCAAGTCATGTGAAATAAGACTGCCACTGGACTGAATTATTTAGTTGTTTGCTATAGACTTGATCAAATTCAGCCTCCTTGTAAACAGGCAAATTTAAATGGGACGCAGTTTAAGGTGTTCTACAACTTGATTGAATTGGATCCTCTGCATGCATTAGATCTCTGTAAATGCCAGAATAAGAATATTGTCTTTGTGGTGAATGTAGATCTGCAGATAGATTTTGGAGTAAATACTCCATAAAATGCAATAGCATCATTCAAAAAAAAAAAAAATAAAAAAAAAATAATAAAAAGGCCAATCATGTATGCGTGAAGGACCTTGAATTTCCAATGCAGACAAACCTACAAAAGTCTGTCAAAGGCAGACAAATGAATGCAACTATATTTTCAAGTGATACATTTGTTGGAAAGGTGATTTTTTTTTTCTCATATATCCACATCTGAACAATTTGCTTCCTAAAACATTGATTGCTTTAGCATGCATTCTAGGAGAATCTTCTCTAAGATTTTGCCAGGCACAGAGGTGAGGCTGACTGGTCTGTAGTTCCCCAGCTCATCCATTTTTCCTGCTTGAAAATGGGGGTTATATATTCCTGTCCATAACAATATCCAAGTAACTATTTGGCTAGTGGCAGAAAGAGGTAGCACAAAGAGGAAATGATGCCAAAGATTAGCACATATCAATCAAGTGCACCATTGCAAGAAGCATTCAGCATGACCCAATCAGATACACAGAATTAACAAAGATCTCACTATAACAGCAGAAGTCTTTATATATTTAGCTTCAGCTGATAAAAGGAATCTTCAGCAGAAATTATGTGTATAAGCATTCTAAGGAATTATATCTCATATTCTTAATGGTTGTTCCATAGCTAGATTGCCCTATCAGAACAGCCATTAACAGCAATTAAAGAAGAATTGAGTAGCTGATCTTCCAAATTACAGTATCAAATTGTACAGACTTTTATGACTGCACAATGTTGACATAGAACATTGCCAAAAGTTTTTGGAAAGGAAATTTATGAATAGGCATAGAAGTCAGTAGTTTTAGAGTCCACTAAAAAAAAAAAACAGAATATATTTTATCACCTCCCTAAAGTAACTTGACACAAAAAGTGTGGAAGACACTGTAGGTGACTGAGTCACTAATGTAACACAAAGACACATGCAGTTTTGGTTACAGTTTTTATTCCCAACAATGGTTATCTGAAGCTGTAAACAGCAAAAAATACTAGTCTTTCCTTATTGGCTGGAGCTTTGAAAATCTCCATGTTACTAACTGTATGTACAAATGTTCCAGTAAAGGGAATGCAGTGTTTCAAAACCTGGTAAGTCAGTACTTCTTTTAAAGAAGTTATTCTAGCACTATAGATTACCTTTAAAATAAAGACAAAATCTCAGTTGCAAAGCTAATTACACAAAATACCAACCATCCCCTCAAGGTCAAAATACCACTGAAAATACTAATTATTTATATTTAGTCAAATCAGCACCATGCTTTCACTACGCTATTTAAAACTACATTGTTACCTCTATTTTGCCACAGAAAAAAAAAAAAAATTATATCTTGAGTAAGTGCCATGAACCTGAAAGATATCCGATCACCTACTTAATATTTGTCATTCTGCATTACTCCTTTTTGTGTATAAAGAGGCCTACCCTATGGAAATTATAATTAGAAAACCTGCATTTAAACCCCAGAAAAATTCTATTGTATGTGTGCATTTTTGTATCACTACTGTAACGTTCTAGAGTTTCATTTGCTCTTCTCTTAATCTAATTTTAAACATTCAACATATGCGGCTTCTGGTCAAATGTGTTCTATGGCCAAAAGGCAATAAGCATTTAATACTTAAGACTTCAGTCTACACAAATAAATATGGTAAAAAAAATTCTTAAAAAAAAAAAAAGTCTTCCTAAATTACATTAATTTTTATTAAAAAATTCCTAAGTAGTTTGAAGTAGTCTACTTATCAAGAACAATTTTCTTTTCCTTTCTTGAAACTTCTTACTATCTCCATAACAGTCAGGGAAGAGTTGGCAATTTCAGGTACTAAATAGATCAAATCTATTCCATCCACAATTTCAAATTATCTTTAGAAGTATGTAACCAGTGGCATCACATGTCACAAGGTTACTTAACATATTTCAGTATACATATTTGCACATTTTTATATTATTCTAAACAATTAACCTCTTTTTCCCCTGTTTATACTCTTTGGAGTACACTTACATATATGCACAGTGAGGTTTACAGAGCACTGTCTGACTTCAGACACCTCTTTCTATTGCTGAAAGAAAAGTCATTGAATGTTATTTTACCACCTAATTTCCTTCGTGTCATGCCATCCCACACAAATGAAATAGGTAAACAGAATCAGCTTTAACTGATGTATAGCAAGAGCTATATTGCTGGAGGCAGCTTAAAAAAATGTATTGATTGTGAGGCAATGATTCTAGTGGGTTTTGCACTTAAATTACTTAATACTGCCTAAGCATACTTTATACTATCTTAGAGGATTAGACCAGCAAATGTGGATGTAAAACAGTGTTACAAAAATGGCATAACACAGTTCTACATACCTCTTAATTGTATCACTGAAAATATAGAGAAACATTATCGCAGTTATTTTATCTTAATAGTATTTTCTTTTATATAAGAATTTTAATTAGATTTACTAAGTGACAAGAGCAAGGAACTTTGTTTCCCATTTGTGAAAACTAAGAAGACAAAATTAGATGTCATTCTGCTTTTATCTCAAGTTTTGCATAAATGAGAGGAAGGAAACCAAGAAAACATTAGCATAAAATAAGATGGACAGGCCCTAATTTTCCCGGTATCAACTTCAAAAATGAATGGGCTAAATTGCTATTAAAAAAATGAAGTTAATCTAACAACACCTAATAGAGCTTAGCATACCTTGTTATTATACAATAGTATTTCAGCATGGCAACTTGGTTAGACTATTTTACTATAATTTTGTCCAGTAAGAACATACCACTACGTTAGCAAGTAGAGCTGTGGGAGTGGATCTGCAAAGAGCTGGTGATCAGAGTTACGTGCAGAAGTGGCTCAGGGTTGTTTCAGGCACAGCCAATTTTCATTTCACCCCAGAAGACCTGACTTGAAGTTCTGTGAGGCCATGGGTCAGCATGTATCAAAGCAGAGGTTATCCAGAAATTCCCTATGAAAGTGAACTTCTGTCCTGAACTGAAACAGTAATGTAGCTACATCCCATGAGTTTGAAAAAGTACCCTTAAGCCCCCTTAGTAGCCTAGGCTTTAGAGAGCCACATAAACTTCGATTTACAATTTAGATTTTTAAAAAAGGGAGGCGATTCACCAATTCACTAGTCATCTTCTATAATACTTAACTTGGATTTACTACTCCTGCAATATTTAAGTTGGATTTATTAACCCAGTACCTTAGGTAATAACTTCAGATGTGATTTATTCCAAAAGGATACAAACTTAGGTGATATATAAGAATATGTAACAGTACACAGTTATACTCCAGTATACTGTTACTGGAGTTATAGCAGTAAAATCCACATAGATCTAAGCATGAACAGGAGTCCACTGTCGGATTTTCAGTTGTTGAAGTAGTTGCAAGCCTTAGTCATAGATGTGTCCTGTATCACATCAGAAATATTACTTGCAACTTTTATACTTATTATATGTAAAGAATGTGAAGAAATTAGAACATAAAACTATTCTTGTAATGAGTATTGAATCATAAGAGAAAACATTTATCAAAAATAAAAAATCTTATTTCAAGGAATTCAGTTAAAAATGAGAATAGCAAAAAGGCTGAAAAATAAATTATTTGATCAATTGTTTATGTGACATTTTGAGGCTATAACATTTTGCAGAAATGTCAATTATTGAGACTATAATTAGATGTAGCATAATTCCATATTCAAGCATTTTCGACCATTTAGCAGATATTATATTAGTTTCTAGACAGAAAAAAATGGATGCAACGTCTCATCAACTATTTTATGGACACAGATCATAAACATTTTATTGTTTCTTAATCGTGGACAGAAATTCTTTATTTATACCTACAAAGAAATGTCTTACCTGTGAATGAAACTTTCATGAAAGAAAAGGCAATTTTCAAACAGGTATGGATCAGTAGCACAAAGCCTAGGACTATGACCTTGAACAGAATTGCGCTTACAAGAGAAGCATATTGGGAAGATCTATTTTCTGCTATCTCTGCATACACTGAGCAGGCAGACTGCTGTCATCTCTTACTCGCTTATTATTTTTTGTAATTCATTATACATGGGCTCTTTTCCTACACAAAACATAAACCTCTGAAAGAGGAAAAAGAATTTCATAAACATGCCTTTATATCTATTAAAAGTGTGTGAAAATCAGAACAACCAAAAAAAAGAGTTCTTCCTTATTAAGTGTAGCAAGAATAATATAAAAATAACATATTCCATGCGAAACACAAATTCACTTTGTAATGCTTCAGTTTTCTAGCTTTAACTAAGTATATTTACCCATTATAAGTGGAAAAAATACTACAGTCTATTTTGTCATAAACTTTTCATGAAACTCAGTCAGGTGTAGTGTGCTTGCACCTGATCGTAACTTCAGAATATCCATACTACTCAGCCTCTCAGGTTTTCTTAAAACTGTTACATTTAACAGTAATTGTTTGGCTTTAAAGTGCTGTATGGTTGGGAACTTTTAACCATGTCATTCATAAATGTTCCAGATTGTATCATTAAAAATAAACCATGGTTTCTACTTGCAGTATTCATTCGTCAGTAAACATTTAAATACTTTCTATTTGTAGGGATTTTATTTTAATTACTAAAAATTAAATGTAAGTATTATATGCCTGACAGTACTTTTGAGGCAACATTACTTATTAATATTACAGAACAATAAATAAGCCTATTTGTAAGACTCAGAGCTTCCTGAATTTCTTTTTTTAGCTCCAATCTGAAAACCAAACATTATTAAGGGTAATAACCCCAATGTAGAAACATAATGCTTACAATACATTTTGAGTAAGACTAGAATATTAAATTCAGGATTAAAGTATACTGCACATTGCCATGCGAAGGTTCATTTAAAACAAACAAATTATTAAATGGGGCAGACTAATATAACTTCATGTCACATACACTGAAGTAGACATGGATTTATATTATACTTTCAGAAGAATGTATAAAAGTAATACACACATTTAATGTACTTTGACAACTGAGTGTAGAGAAATTCATGATTGACCATGTCTGTATAGGCCAGTAACAAGAATTTCTCAAACCATGGCATAGGATGATCTACAATATTGAAAGACTTTTTCCCATTTGTGAAGATATTCATCTGGATTTTTCTTTATTTATATGAATTTTCAGGTATGATTTTTTAAAAAGAATTTTGCAGCACCAGTAAGAATGTGTGATATACCTGTGTTATTCTCAGCAGAATATGAAATCTTTTTCCTCTCACCAAAGATCTTCCAGACAGTGATGGAGTGCGTCAGAGACATTTAATTCATAAATATTGTTTACAGTAGCTACAAAAGAAAAAGCTATCAAAAAGCTTCATGAAGATTTATTTTTAGCAAATATGGAAATTCGATACTTTTTCCCTCCTGCTTTGATCTGATATCATCAAAATGGTGAAGGATGACTATAGTAATAAATATGCTATACTTAAATATACTACAGCATGTAGTGGAATTTGGCACAGCACTATTTTCACACAGAAATGTTAACAGGTCTACTCAGCATGCCACTGCTTCAAGACTTGACTGTATCAAGACTTGACTGCATCCTATTCTAAACCTACCTTAATGCATGATACATCACCCCATACACTACACAGGGTGTGCATGTACAGCAGCTAACAGACTAGAATTCCAACTTCAGTTGGCATCTTTGCAATCTTGTGCTATACTGGGAGTAACTCTGGCTCAAATTAGGGGCTATCAACTAATGAATGTGATGTACTTATCGCTTAAAACATTTTTGTGGAAAATGGGGAAAAGGATCCCTTCCCAAAATAACATCTTGTCCATTTGTATCTGCCCTCAAAAATTTCAAAATCAAAATGCTGCCTAAAAAAAGAAAAGCATTGCAAGCAGTTCTGCAAGTAACTCCAGAAGAAAAGTCAAATGGATATCCTCTATGCTGGCAGTCAGCCTAACGCTGCAAAACACTATACATCATATTTTTTTTTTTATTTCAGGACTACCCTAATTCTCTCTGCTATGGAACTTTAGTCCAAATCCCAAATTGTTCAGCCAGTTTCCATAGAAAAAAGAACATATTCTAGAATACTACTTTGAGTGGACAAACTATAACAGTACAATCTTCCTTGTGATGTTTTTGCACTTGAAATTTTGTTTACAGAGAGGAAATACTCTTTACATATAAATCCATGAACTTACTGGTAGTACAGTTGAAATATTAACAATCTACTCAAAGAATAATTACTAATCCAGATTTATTACATAAAAAAAACCCTCTACATAGAAGGCTTACTAATAGCAAAATATTAAAATTAAACACATTTCCTAGTTTCTGTCCCTTCTCCTGGTGTTAAGCTCACTCTCCACCAGGAGAATTATGATGTTCATATTGACGGGTTTATTCTTCTCCCTCCAGGATCTACTTGGGATCATTTTCATTCATGTTTTTATGCCTTGCTCATTCCTCATTTAAGGGGGTCAACAGTGTCCTGAGCTGCATTAGGAAGGCTGTTGCCAGCAGATCATGGCAAGTGATCCTTGGCTTCACTCAGTCCACGAGGCAAAAAATTGCTGTTTGACCCAGGCCTTACGAAACACAGCATCCACTTGACGGTGTGCGTCGCTCCAGAGAGGAGCTTTCAATCTTGGAGAGACGAGAAGCCCCGCATCTGGGAGCCTCAGCTCTGAGCGCTGAGAGCCACAGAGGGAGCCTCAAGCCCTGTCCAGACCTTGCACAGGAGCTTGTAGCTGCACTGAAGCCAACAAGGACTCAAAGGGGGCAGTACGAGGAGAGACGGCCCTGCCCTGAGAGAGGAAAACGCGGTCCAGGGAGTACAGGAGCAGAGCATGGCTCAGCAGCTGGCACCGGCAGTGCAACCAGGCCACGAGCGGGATAGAGAGAGATCGCCTCAGGGCCTGGGTCTGACCTGGGAGCTCTGCTCCGGCTGCCCCGTCAGTGGCACCGTAGGCACCCCGACAGAGCCGATGAGAGGGGAGGCTGCAGCGCAGAGATTGGAGTGTAGAGAGTGCCTGCACTGATTTCCTGAGAACGTGATGTGCAGGGTGTGCTAGGTACTTCTTGGTGGAGGTCTTCCTGCAACAGGTGGCTGAGCTGCGGGATGCTGTTGATAGGCTGAAAATTATCAGGAAAACTGAGAGGGAGCTGGACTGCTTGCTCCAGGCTCAAACTGTGCAGAGGCCACATGCGTCCACTGTAGCACATAACAGAAAAGGAGAGGGAAGCTGGGAGTTAGTTACAACAAAAAAACAAACAAACAAAAAAAAAAAAGACAAACCAGCAATAAAAGGAAGAAGAGGTGATTGTCCTGCTGTAATCAGCACTGGTGTAGGCTCACCTTGCCTGCAAGGGTGCAGGTCTAGGCCCCACCATGTAAGAAGAACAGGAAGGTCCTTGAATGCTTCCGGAGGAGGGCAGCAAAGCTGGTGACAGAGCCAGAAGACAAGTCCTGTGAGGAGTGGCTGAGGGCACTGTGTTAGGATAGTTCAGAGAAAAGGAGGCTGAGGGGTAACCTCTTTGCTCTCTACCTCATTGCTCTCTACAGCTCTTCTCGAGGAGGGGAAATGGGGGGGGTGGGGGCGATTTCTTCTCACTGGGCTCCATTGATAGGAGATGTGGCAATGGTTCAGAATGTGGCCGAGGAGCTTTAGAGTAGACACGAGGAAGCATTTCTTGACCTAGAGATTGGCCAAACACTGGAAGAGATTTCCTAGAGATGTGACCAGTGCTCTAAGTCCATCAGTGTTTCAGAGGCATTTGGACAACACCCTTAAGAACATGCTTAACTTGTGGCCAGCCCCAACGTGGTTGAGCAGTTGGATTTGATGATCATTATAAGTCTCTTCCAATTTGTAGTTTTTTTCTCCCTAATTCTATCTTTCACTGAGAGTACATGCTGAGGAAATACTGGATGACATTTCCTGTGCTAGCGGGACGGATTGAATGGGTATCATGTGCCATTACAAGCATTATCTCTGATACTTTGTACGAAGGAGGCCTGTGCCTTCTGATGAGGGGAAGAGATGTAGATTGTCTCTGGGTAATTTGAGCATCTGAACAGATTTGCAAAAAACACATGCAAACTGTGTTCATTTGGTTTATTTGAGTTTCTCAGGATAGCGAAAGACCACAACTCTGACATGAGTGAGGCGCAAAGATCGTGCCCTCAGCCTGAAGCAGGATGTCCTCCTGAACTAAATGGTCACCAGTCTTTTGTTTGCAGTCAATACCTGCTCATTTCCTTGCGGTTCCCCCCACTCCCAACCCCAACCCTCCCCTAAATACTAGATTTTAAAAATGCCTGAGTTACTGTTTTTGGAGAAACAAAACCAAACACAAGAGTCTGAGAACAGCACCACTCCATGAGGAGTCCATCTAGCCTAATACTCTCTCTCTCCAGTGGCTCCCCATACATGTATAAAGGAGAGTGTATGAGGAGTGCAGGTCTCCTTTTGTCAGGGGCCAGAGGGTGTTCATAGGCCTCAGTGCTTGGGAATGGCCTTCCTTGAGACCTGCACTGCAGATGGCCCCTCAGACGTATGACAGAGCTTGTCATGCAGAACTATATGCATAACATATCACAGCTGTTCTATTCAGTTCCATTCCATTCAGTTTCCTGCACTCAGGATAAGCTGTGTGATGATATGACTATTCTTTACCTGAAATGCCAAGGGGTTTTCAGCACCAAAACCACTTACAAAGGCGCAAATGAGACACAAAACAGGCTAAAGGTGGAAAGAGTATTTTATTTATTTCTAAATAAAGTTATTTTATTTCTAATTAAAGTTATTAATTTTAGTCAGGATTAGATGATATTTTCTTTTTCTAAATCTTGCAGAGCTGATGCTCACAAGCCTTAACCCAATGCACATGTTATGTCTCTAAGGAGACAAGGGCACACTGGCACTGCCTTTTCTGCCTGCACCTGAAGCCATCTCAGGTGCTCCCAAGAACAGCAAATTGCCGCTGGTCGGATCTCCCCTGGGAGCATGAACCCTTCCAGTGCCTGGCACTGGAGCTCCAAAGCGCTGGCAGAGGGCACTGGGTTTTTTACTGCCCCAGAACACTGTGATGCTGCATTGCCGGGTTCTGGCAGTATGACACGGGGGTGAAAGGGCCCCTGCAGCCCTGCCCACCGCGGCCTTGCTGCTACCCCTTAGCACAGCATGCCTTGTGGAAAGGCTTTGGGGTGGTGGCCCTGAAGAAGGGCCTGTGCCCAGGAGGCCCAGGAGGATGTCCCTAACCAAGGCAGTCACATACTGGGCATCCCTGCCCAGTGTCCCTGTAAATTAATCTCTGTGTCCAGACTGCATCAATAAAGGCTTTTATACCACGTACAGTCATTTGAGTGTGGCAATCCCAGAGGTGCAAAAAAGGGCTTTTGGTCTCCTCTGCATGAACTGTTCAGAAATGTAGACAGCATACAGGATTCTTCACCATACCTGATCAATACACTGAGTGGCATTTGTTACTACACTGCATATGGTGAGGTCTTCTTCTTGGAAAGAAGAATTTTTGAAATCTCTCATGCATTTGTTACTCAGGATGTTTACATATTTGCTTGTGTTTATGGACATTAGTATGTCTAGTTTGGGGCCTTACCTCTGGTATTGCTATGTGAAATCAGCACTTCCCTGACTGCTGCCTAATTCCATGTTTTTGAGAGCTCAATAAAGTTTTTTGATCCCAAGTCGGTTTAAACCGCATGGACTGAGTGACTTTTCCCCGCAACACTCAAGAAAAACAAGTAACTGATTTAGTTGTGCAAAACAGTTTTCGAAACCTCAGTTAAGTATCAAATAAGGGTACTGTATAGAAGTCAGAGACTGAGAGATTGGCAACAAATTTTCCCACAACATTTGTTCAAGTCCTTGAAATGCAAAATGACTGCTTGTCTCTCTCCCATAGCCTTATTTCTTGAGTGGTCCTAGGGGGTGGGGGAAAGGACAGTCACCAGGTTTGTTATGAGAGATGTTGGCGTAAGCTGCAGAATACAGCCTCAGCTGGGTTCCTCTCTGAAATGTGGAATTTTTTGTGTCTGTCTCACAAACTGTTCATTTAGGCAAAACATCTATGTTTTTCACATACAAGAGTAGAAAATGCTACTACTTCTGCCCAGTTCTGGTAGAAGGTGAGCATAATCACCTCTCGGAAACAAGGGAAAAACAATGTACAAACCAGAGACACACACTTCTCTTTCCATAGCCATACCATCTCTGTATCTCTACACCTAAATGTAAAACTCTTATCTCTCTCTACCTATCTCCTGGGTTAGGGCAAAGAAATCCTCTCCTTATGGCAGAACTGGGAAGGGCAATGGAGGGCGTGGGCTGAGGACCCCAGTGTGAAACACCAGAACTGCAGCCAAGGCAGAGAGAGACAAGCTGAAGAGAACTGCAGCAGCCATGCCATTGCAAAAGCTTTCCAAAGTGAAGGCAGGAAACAGGAGAAGCTGGGAAGGGACAGCTTGTTGCCAATTCACATGGTCTCCTGAGTTGGTACCTAAAGGTGGGCTCTAGAAGTAAAGGATCAAGAAATAGTGACCTCCCCTAGATGGGAGAAGAGCAGAGCCATGGGGAAAATGAGGTGATGGGACCCAAGTCTTGGAAGACAGGTACAGGGACTGTGAGAATGAAGATCTTAGGCCCATTGTAAGAGAGGTTCAGGCTCGAGACCATCTTATGAAACTAAATATGCACAAGTCTATGGTACCTGACGAAACCCATCCACGGATCCTGACGGAGCTGGCAAATGAAGTTGCTAAGCCACTGTCCATCATATTTGAAAAATCATGGCAGTGAGGTGAAGTGCCTGATGGCTGGAAAAAGGGAAATATTTACAAGAAGGAAAAAATGGATGGCCCAGAGAACTACAGACCAGTCAGTCTTACCTCTGTGCCTGGCAAAATCTTGGAGCAGATTGTCTTGGAAGGCATGCTGAGACACATGAAAAACAACAAGGTGCTTGGTGACAGCCAGCATAGCTTCACTAAGGGGAAATCCTGCCTGACCAATTTGGTGGCTTTCTGTGATGGGGCGACAGAGCTGACAGACGGGAACAAAGCAGCTGACATAATCTCTTTGGACTTACGCAGTGTTTGATGCTGTCCCGCACAACATCCTTTTCTCTAAACTTTAGAGACATAAATTTTATGGATGGACCATTTGGTGGATAAAGACTTTGCTGGATGGCAGCATGCAATTCAGTCAGAGTTCAATGGCTCAATGTCCAGTTGGAGATCAGTAATGACTAGTGTCCCTCAGGGACCTGTGTTGGGACATATATTGCTCAACATTTTTATCAGCGATATCAACAGTGGGATTGAGTGCGCCCTCAGCAAGTTTGCCAATGACACTAAGTTATGTGATTCAGTTGATAACACTGAACAGAAGGGATGCCATCCAGAGGGACATGACATGCATGAGAGATAGATGGGGCAGTGCCAACCTCATGAAATTTAGCCAAGTAAAATACAAGGTCCTATGCCTGGGTCAGGGCAATCCCTTGTAGAACTATGGGTTGGACAGAGAAGAGATTCAGAGCAGCCCTGCAGAGAGGGATTTGGGTGTGTTGGTTGATGAGAACATTAACGTAAGCTGACAGTGTGCGCTGACAGCCCAGAAAGCCAACTGGTTCAGTGACTGGTTCAAAGCAGATGTAAGGAAGACTAGATAAATCTGAAGCAACATTTTCTGGGGGAAAAAATAAAGGAGTAGCATAAGTGCAGCAAGTATGAGACAGAGACAGAATGCATGTGCAAACTGAATCACTTTTACTGAGCATCTTGCCATATTTATACAAAATAACACAAGCTATTTTTAGACAAGCTATTCTTAGATCTTAAATATTCAGGTATTATTGTGTGGTTTTAAATTAGCTAAGCTTTTATCAGTTCTAAAACTATAATTTACATTATTTTTGTTTATCAGCTCATGTCCTCCCATACAGTGTTTAAATGAACAAGCAAACAACACCATTACATTTAAGATCTTCTGCAATAACTTCACCTGTCAAAGCATATGCCTTCTATGTACCTGTCCTGGGTTCAGCAGTAGCAGTCATTTTTCTCCTTCTTAGTAGCTGGTGCATCACTGTGTTTTTGACTTTTGGCCTGGGAACAGTGCTGATAACACCCATGTTTTTAGTTGTTGCAGTAACGTTTAGTCTCACCAAGGATTTTCTGAGTCTCGTGCTCTGCCAGGGAGGAGAGGAAGACTGGAGGAGGCCAGGAGGAAGCAGAGAAAGGATACCTGACCCACACTGACCAAAGAGGTATTCCATGCCACAGCACGTCATGCCCAGGATGTAAAAACTGGGGACAGGAACCCGGAAGAGTTAGTTCAGGGCTCAGTGGTTGGGTACTGAGCAGTTGTATTCTCTTCCCTTGCATTTCCCTTGTCATTATTACTATTGGTGGTAGCAGTAGTGATTTGTGTTATACTTTAGTTACGAAACTGTTCTTATCTCAACCCGTGGGAGTTACATACTTTCAATTCCATTGTTCATAATATTTGAAAACTGTTGACAGTCAGGTGAAGTTCCCAACTAATAGAGAAAGGAGAATATAACCCCCATTTTCAAGAAGGGGCAAATGGATGACCCAGAGAACTACAGACCAGTCAGTCTTATCTCTGTGCTTGCCAAAATCTTGGAGCAGATTCTCCTGGAAGGCATGCTAAGGCACATGAAAAACAAGGCACTTGGTGACAGCCAGTATGGATTTACTAAGGGGAAATCCTGCCTGACCAATCTGATGGCCTTCTATGTTGGGACTACAGACCTGATGGACAGGGGTAGAGCAGTTGATGTCATCTACCTGGACTTCTGCAAAGCATTTGACACTGTCAAACAAGACATCCTTGTCTCAAAATTGGAGAGACATCAATTTGATAGGTGGACCACTCGGTGGATAAAGAACTGGCTGGATGG
>JASSUY010039617.1:0-52391 GCA_032466535.1 Forpus xanthops | reverse complement strand
TGTCCGCAGACAGCTCGACCGCGGCCGGCCCGAGCCGCGGGCTGGATCCCGGGGCGGAGGGCAGCGGCGGGCGGCGAAGGAACCGCTCCGTGCCCTGCTCCCCCCCAGTTGTGGAACTCATGGTGCGGCCCTGCCCGCGCCTGCGCGGGGCCTGCCGGGAAGGGAAGGGGCGGTGGCGGCGGCTCCGGTGCTGCGGGAGGGGCGGGATTCCCCTCACGGTCTGGGGTAAGGGTTGGGATTGGGATGGCGGTAGCGGATGATCCCCGTTAGTGGCGGTGGGAGCGGCAGGGCCCAGGCCCGCAGGCGCTGTAAGGACCCCGCGCTTCCGGTAGTGGCCGTGGCTCAAGGTAAACGCGGGAGCTCGTAGGGACCCCAGGGCCGAACCGGCAGCCCCCGGCCCGTTCAGGTCGCGCTGTAACGGCAGAGGGGCCGCAGGGCCCGGTGCGGCCGTCAGCGTGAACGGCCCCAAGGAGGTGCTCAGTTGCCTTGCCGGAGGGTGCCCCTCCTCTTGACTTCCGCAGAGGCAGGTAAGGATAGGGATGCAGGTGACGGCGGCACGGCCTGGAAGCGCCCACGTTCAGGGTTATCGGTGTCTGTGCAGGAGACAAGAGCCTCTTGCAACGGACACGAACGAGCTGAGGCACGTCACCGCTTGACTTGCATCCTTCTGTTCATCCGGCGTTCCTCCAGCTGCAGGTCTGCAGGCATTCCCTGGGGAGCTTGGGAAGAGCTAGGTTAACCAGCCTGACTAATGTGGGCAGCGCCATGGCAGCTCGGTTCTCTGTCGTGCTTAGGGCCTGAGTCTGACACACTCCCCCCTTCCTCAACAGCGGGTTCACTGCATTCATTCTTCCAGATGTTTGAGGGCTGGTGCGTTCCCTCATTCACTGCCCTGCTCCCTGACCTGCCAGCAGACAACTATGCTGAAAGTTAAAGCTAGCCCTGGCCTTTAATACCTAGTGTTTGTTATAACAAGGCTTAATCTTTTCTAGACCCAATCTCCCCTTACTTAAGGAAAAGACTCAATGCTTATGTCTCATACACTATTAGAGACTTCTGAGCTCCAAAGCCATTATGGCTGAGGGACACTCATGTCACTGCTGCTGCTCTAAGAAGCTCAGAAGAGCCCATCCTCATCCGCTTTCCTGAGGCACAGCACACGGAGGACTGCGGCCGTGCCAAGTTTGCACAGATCTGTGCTCCAAAGAGCCTCACAGAGGATGAAGAAACCAGTGATGGCAGAAACATGGCATTTTCCTCCTGGTCTGGTGCCTTTCATGTACTTAATCATCTGCTTTCAGCTACATAACCACTCCAGCTCTCTTTACTTCACAGTGATAATACCATAAAGCTGTAAGTGAGTAACTGTTGTATGGTTTTAATCAATCATTTTGTAGCTGGATAATTGCCATGCCACATCTCCACGTTATTTTAGCCTGATCCTTCACTAGTAAGGTTATCTGGTCCGTCAATCACAGTCACAGCAGTTGTCACGCCAGAGACATCTACAACACAATCGGTTTCATTACAAGATACATATGAACAGGAAGCCACACGGGGTTGTCATTAGCAGAGCTGTAGAGTCCTGCCTGCCATCAGCAGAGAGAAGAGTGCACTGCAGAGCTTTCTGTGGCTAGCTCAGCCCTAACTTAACCAGCGCACTGTACCACATTATAAGGACAGTGATTCTACTTCTTTCTCCTCATCTGTTCCTTTGTGACACTCATCCTGTCGACATGTGGGTCATTTTCCCAGTGCTTGGCCTTCCTTGCACCAGTGTCCTAAAAAGCAGTAAAAAGTAAGTTTTGCTTGTAAGGAAAGGTAGCCCTGCTGCTGGGAAAGGCTGGTCCTGCCCCTTGCAGTAGTAACTTCTGCTGAGTATTGAAGACTCCCACTTAAGATCTCTTCAGTTGCAAGAACTGGCTGCCAGCACCACTGAAACCAAGCCCATCTCTGCCCATGCAGCCTCAGACTCAGCTATATCATATAATTACCATTCTTCAGCAGGGTTCTGAGAAGACCTGGCTAGACACAGGCTCTTGAGATAAGCCAACGCTCCACGTAGGCGTTCTCCTGAAAGTCCTACATTTTCAAGTCATCCACAAGCCACATCCCAAATCCAGTTTGGAGGTTGCCAAGTCAGTGCTGAGGTAGGCAGCATTGTTTGAACACGCTGGGAGGACTGAGCAGTAATTGCAGCGTGTCAACATTACCTCCTGCACCATTCCGACTCTAAGCTATAGTTTAGCAATCACGCTGTTTGAAGAGGTTGTGGCATTCAGCCAGAGTGACCTCTATCTAACAAAGCATCTGCTGGTAATTTCACTAATGAGCAGAGTAAGCAGCAACCCTGAGCTAGATTTCATGCAGGTAAAAGCTTGGAGAGAGAGCAATGAGCTTGATGCAGCTTGCTGGCTGTAAAATGGACAGGGAGAGAAGGGTAATTATTCACACGAGAGACTTCTGCCCCAAGAGCTTGTTCCTCAGTTTTGGCTTGGAATTAAACAAGTGTTCCTGTCCCTTTTCTGGAGGAACCCGGATTCTTGCAGCACTTTCCTTTTGTTATTTACCATTCTGATTAGGTTTAAGTTAAGCAATTAACAGTGGCATTGCTCCTGAAGTAACTACACCAGTGTGCATATAGCTAGTTAATTCACCAGTTCCCTCACACTGGCAATCCAGGGTGCCCACGGGTGTAGACAAACGTAGGATCCTGGCACTCGCCAGCACATATATTGACTTAAGTGTGCCCACAGGCACAAAACAAAACGCAGTACAATAACTGTTTGCTGCTCTCGGTTAAGTGTGCTCATGGGTACAAGCAAACTCAGTGTAATGATCAGCTGTTCACTCTCCCAACAGCACTCGGGATGAAAAACAACATCAATGGGGCTCTAAATATAACCTCATGATAACAAAACCACCGCACAAGTGTGGGTCCTGAAAAGCATGGAGTGCTTGGGCCTGTATCTAATCACAGAGTAGTAAAAAGCAGGATTTAATGAGTGATGGCATGTCAGTGTGTGAGAATTGCCAGATATATTCCTGATTTTGCAGGTAGTTAATAAATACCTCACCTCTCACCCTTACTAAAGGCAAGTCTTTGTTTCAAACATCAAGCCGCTTCTGCTTCATTCTGCGTGTAAGGAGGATGAGCACAGTTTCCCCTCTCTGGACATGAAACAAGTGTTCCCTGCAGAAGTCTGAGCAGATAGAAGCACCAGATTCCTGTGTTGGTTCTTATTCTAAGTTCATTTAGCAGGGGCAGAAACGGAGCACATTATCACTGTATCCCTAGGACTATACCCTTGAGTCGTCTGCATCCTCTCTATCTTACCTTACTCTTTCATTCCCAAGCACAATCTTCTTTATCACATGGACCACATAAAGCCCCCCTGAAACAGATGCCTGAAGGAGCAGGACACCTTTCAGTTCATTTGTTTCTCTTTGTAATTCAAAGCCATTTGAGTCTCTAATTAAACAGATACCATATCATAGGGAAGGAGGCAGCATTCCCTTGAAGGAACAAGATCAGTGGAGCTTCTTTTTCCTAGCTCCAATTGAAAATCCATTCACACACTGAAAGTAGTGTTTCACAATACTCACTTTCTTTGAAGGAGCTTTCACCACAACCACAAGGACATTTGCAATGAACACTTCTTCCCTCCCCAAGAACACCTACTGCAGGTAGAGCTTTCCATACACAAGCCAAATTATCAACATAAACATTCAGTACTCCCCAGCAGCCTGGAAACAACAGCTAGAGAAAAGCTTCCCTTAACCAAATCAGCAGCTTCCACCCTTGTAAAGTACCTGGAGAGATCACTTAGTCCCCAGTTCTCACAGTGACACTCCTGCTAATCCCCTTAACTGAAACAGCATCTGAGACTTCATTATAGTGCCTGAAATATTCCAGGCAATGTTCCCATGATCCTATAAAGTCATGATTTCAATGACCTCATTTTTAATCCACCTTAGATGGTTTAGTCCTGTTTCTTAAAGGGGCAGAGTGTCCACGTTCCTTTTGGTTCATGTCCCTATTACCTTCCAAACCTGATCGGGAAGCGGGATTGTTCTTTAATCTCTCAGCAGACACAAAGTCTCTTATAAAGACCCAGAAAGACTCAGTGCCCATCAGTGTGGGGCCTTTCAGCCCTAGTAGCAGTTTAGAACAGAACCCATGGCCGTATTTCCTTAACTGACACTACAAAGAGTCACTGCTGCTACTTGTTTTACCACTAGAGACATACTGAGTGTAATTGAAACCCCCACACTGGTGATGAAAGTCTCTTCTGAGTTCTATAGCTGCTGCTGGCACTTGGGGCTTTGGCTTCTGCGCTGTGAACCAGGGTTCAAAGCACAGCGGTGGGTGCTATCTGACATCTCCACCCTCCTGTTTGATTGGTACCTGTGGGAACTGTCAGATGTTTGCATCTCGTACACAGAGAATGCAAAATTAACTTCATTCTGTTTTGTTTGGCAGAGTCACACCAACCCATCTGCAAGTCACCTCCCTTGCCTTTCTGGACCATCCGCAGCAGAGCCTGGGAAGGATTTGTGCCTGGGATTCTCAGAGGTATCTCGTCAGTTCCCTGAGCTGAGCTCCTGGTGAAGATGTGCCAGGCATCTTCCAAAGGAATTTGTTGCCTGTTACAGCATATTGGAGCTGTGATTCAGAGGCTATTCTCCCTGGATCATGTAGTAACTCCCAGCACAGAAGAGCAAGAACTTCCATCAGCACAGATGGTCATAAAGCAAAGGACAAAATCCACACACTGGGAACTGTGCTAGAGAGCTAGCTTTGAGCCTGCAAAGTTGCAGGTGTGTGTGACAGATCCCAACTGTTGAACACAAACACAAGTATTTACATGGGAGGTTGGAAATAGGCTCCTTCAAAGGCAAAGCCACAGGTAGCTTGGGTAAGATGCAGCAATTGTGCCTGTAAGACCTGGAACAGAGTGAAGGACAACGTCGGCAGGATCCGTGCAAAGCTGCTTTGTCCCATTTTCCTTTGTTTTGTCCTTTTCTTGCAAGTCTGGGGTAGCTCTTGCTGGTTTTAAACCCTGCACCCTGAAGCAGGAGCTCAAGTGTAAGACAAAGGCTGTTTTCAAAGTGGTTTAGGTTTTACTGCCTGGTGATATTTTTTCGAAGTACATTTACTGAAGATTTATGTAAAATCTATCTTTTGTCTACTTAAAATATGTCAAATGGATGTACAGGGCAAAATTTAATGCATATGGGTTTTCATTATTTTAAATCATTTGCAATAGAAATGATTTACTCTGACATCAGACCTTTGTTCTTTGCCTGTCCACCATAAATCCAGGCCCACCCAAATTTCCAGCCTTAGCTATATTTCAGCATTCCCTCCCCCAGTATCTATAACCTCAGTTCTGTGATTCTTCATGTAAATGACTTTCAACAAGGAAAGGGAGAGAACACATAATTTGCCTTAATACAGGTAATTTTGAAAGGAGAGCAAGACCTTTACATGAGGAATAGTCGACGGCAGAGGAAAGGGGAGAACTAATGCTCGTAGAACTGCAAGTGGTTCTTGATGAGAGTGGTGAGAGCTACTGATCAGCCAGATGTGACCAAATGGACTTTTTGTGCAGTTGAAACTGCCAGGGGTGATAGAAGTCTATCTTTCTCTTTCTGAATTCTTCCATGTCTTTTTTAGTGCCCTTCCATTTGTAATGCAATGAATCCAACTGTGGCCAGTTAATGTAGGCAGCCGTTTGGAGAACTGAGGTACGGGGGTAAGACAGGTTCCCCAAGGTCGTTCTGAAAGTCCATAGTGGAAAACTGGTGAACCCTGACCCCCAGAATTGGGCTTGTGTGAGAGACTTTCTCATGCCAGCTATTAAAACCTTGAAACACTCAGGCTTTTTGAAAGACCTTGTGGAAAACTGCCTCCATTCTCGTGTTTGCTGCTTGTCTTGTGACAGTTAATGGCACATAGATCATAGAGATCTTCTGGCTTACCCACAGCCTGTATTTGAAGCCTTCCCAGCTCAGTAGTTACTGAAAATTGTTGCTGCCCAATAGCTCTTTGGTGACCTACAGAACAAGAATGGAACACCGGAACTCAGCCCAGTTTTTCATCCACGGATGTCATGTAAACATTGAATGACAGTTAAGTCTGAACCAAACAGGGCATTCTTGCAGACTTCTCTCATCCATGTCACATGTCTCAAACAGTATATCAAAATGTATCTCAGACATATCTCTTTAGTCTTGACAAAGCTCCCGTCCTGTTGTCAAAGGATCCCGCTGTTTTCCTGATTTCACACATCATTGCATTTAACTTTAGGAATACATCCCAAATTTGACCTGCCTAAGGATCTGTAGCAGTTCTGGCTAATATCATAAACTACAGCAGCATCCTAAGGGCAATTCTGCTTCTGACATCCAGGCTGCCTGTCCTATCCCATAGCTACGTGTGTGCCTGACAATGCCCATTGCTGTTTGTTGTCTTTCCCATAGCACTGCCAGTGTCTTGAGCCTGAAATCAGAGCAGGGTCAGATGATGTGCTGGGCCTGTGTGTACTTGCCTTCATCCTGGCTTCCAGTGGCTCTACCACGGAGAGATCCAGTTGAGAAAAAATCTCAGTGTAGTTCTGATTTATGTGCAGAAGTGCAGAGGGGAGCAGAAGCTTTTAGTATCTTGGGAAGCAGTTAGGAATTGAGGCCAAGGAAAGGACAGTCATGTCAATTACATCCTAAAAAAGGAAAACTTAAGTGAGAGTCCTGGCTCCTGAACTGTTTCTGGGCTGGCAAGTATTCACAATTCTCTTGGCAGATGCTGTAGGAAGCCCATTTAGATCCCCTCCCTTACACAATGGCAGTGGGTTTGCAGTTTTGAGGGGGGTCTGGTGGTGCTGTGCTGTTCCATAATGTTACTGAAATGAAATTAGGGGATGCATTTAATATTTTAAGAACTCTGATGCTCTCTGGTCAGAATTCTCCACTAAAACCTCAGCACTTCACTCCAGATGCGGCTGAGGGAAGGAAATCTCATGTGAAGTGCAAGGCTGACACCTGGAGGGGACTGCTGAGATGCAATTGGACAGGGATTCTGCAGCACCCAGCTTGGGTGGGGAAAGCTCAGAGCCGGTGACAAGATCCCAGGTTTGGGAAGTGCTCTTTTCTAGTGAGGGGGTGCTTTAGATATTCTTCCCTCTCCCCTTTGCCAGCAGGAAATGACAATACAACTTCGTATTTCAGATTTTCCACGTCTGTTTTTTGGAGCGGAGAACACAGAAGCAACCTCTGTGTCAGCTGCTTAACCTCCTCTTCCATGTTCAAGACTATTTGGATCAAATTGTCTTGCTCGATAGGCTGCTGCAAATCATGCAGGGTTGTGTTTTCAGTTGGTTAGGCTGATGTGTTTGAGCTGCTGCATGAGAGACTTCTGCTGTGCCATTTGGGAAGCTGTGCTGGGAGTTTCTGGAGTACAGACTTGCAGGGCAGTTCCTACTGTCAAAGCTGCAGCTGGAAGATTTGGCATTAGGTAGAGTTTGTTCTTTTCATGTCTGGCTCCGCCGGCAGCCATGGTGAGGCTTTTCTTGAAGCTGATCCTAATCATGGAATGCAAGGCAGCTTCTGGGACCAAGTCTTCATGCTTTTGGAAGTTTGCTTTCCAGCCTGGCAATCACCCATTCACAGCACTTACTCAAACCCTTTCAGTAATCTCTCTCCTCTGCCAGGAGTTCTCTCAGTATTTGTGAATGCTGTTTCTGCTCAATCTAATTTTAGAGTATGCTAATAACAAAGTTATTTACTGTGCTGGCATTATCATACACTTTGTGTCTCATGAACCCAAAGATTATGTGTCCATTACATCTCCTTAATTCTCTTTGTCATTCCCGGTGTGGTTCCAAGCATCATACACTTTGCTCAGCAGTGAATGGTTGGTTGTGGAAAAATACCCCAAACAACACAATTCTACCCACCAACCTGCAGAACAGCTCCCTGAGTCTCTGTATGTGTTCACTGGTGTACCTCAATACTGTTTGACTGCCTGTCTTTCCCTTCCAACCTTCACACTCCTAAAGTATCACCAATGTTCAGTTCATCCTGATGAACATACTGAAACACCATACATTCACCACCCAGACCAGCTTAAAGCGTGAGCTGGGAAAATACTTCTCCAGTCTGGGAGAGAAGAGGGGCATGCTGCCAACTTCAGGAGCAGCACAAGACATTCTGTGCGCTGGAGGTGCTGCTTTTCAGCCCAGAGACCTGGGGAACCTAATGCCACCTCTGTGGTCTCTGTTGCTTCAGCACTTCTCATTAACTGTGGCATAACTAAAGAGGCAGCAACATCTTGCCCCTTCCTCCACCTCAATAATAATTGCTGACGCTGGACTGTCAGTTATGCTAAATTATACTGGATCACTTGTGGTTATTCAGTGATGTAGACAAATACCACTTCAAGATCAAGGGGGAACCCTGGGCACTGAACTTGTTTCACTTTGTGACTCATTCCAGACTTAAAGCCTGGCACTTGCTGACATTTTGTAAACCAAATTTGTCATCGTCCTAACCCCCATCATCCATGCAAGGCAGATTATTTACTTTGAAAAAACGTGTGGATAGCTTCCATGCGAATCCTAAATAGATCCATGTGCTGTAGCTAGATTCCAGAGGGAGCTACAGTCATGAGATGCATGTGCTTGTAAAATAGCTTCTATCCTAGATGCTTCAAAGCTCAGTGACATTCTCCCTGTTTAGATAGTGTCTGGACTCTCATTCCTGCACAGCAGCCTGGCACCAGTATGGTAAAGTGCCTGACTACATACCTTCAGGCCTGCGCATGGTCCCAAAGAGATCAGCAGATGTAAATCTAAGCACATACTTAAATACGTGCTAAAATATACTCTAGCTTTGGAGTCAGAAGCAATGACTACCCACTCTTAAGCAACTCCCTTTGAATCATTGCATTTATCCCCAAATAAAGCATTCAAGTCAAGAATTAGCTTGCTGCCTTCCAGAGAATTCATCATTCCCAGTTTGTGAGCTTGAGGAGAGAAATCCAGGAAGCATCAATAAATCCACTTTGACAGCAGAGTAAAGAGCTGCAGAAGGAGTAACCTGTCAGGGAAATGTGGCTTAATTTCTTAGGGAAAGATCCGTTTTATAAATGAAATCAAAATGCCAGCAAATCAAATAGCAGGAAGTGTCACACTTGGTTGTCTCTCAGCAGGACAAACAATACATGAAAAGGCGGCAAGGTAAATGCCATGGTTCTACATTTAGCAAGGGAAGTCACAACAGAAACTGAGAATAATAACATACACTGAGAATCTGTGCTCAGCAGCCTGAGTGTGACAAAGGTATGTGCTCCCATATGGACATTCCTTTAACCCACACGTTTTTACTTGTACAAAACGAAGTATGCTCTGGAGTTGCCAGACTTGCTGAGATTCCCACATTGGACATGAGAGGGCAGCCTTACCTGCAGTTTATGGATGGCAAAGCCGCTCTGTCCCGTCGAGGCAGGGTCATTACAGGCCTCCCAAGTTGCAATGTCAAGATCGGGAGCTTTGCCCCTTCCTATGCCCCATCCACGCTTTTCAGATATCTTGACTCAAAAGCTGCGCACTGTCCCTTTAAATAAGCACAGAGCTCTCAGGCCAAATGGAGGATGAAGCCCAGGCTACCAACAGTTATGAAACCTTCCTTTCTGAGCTTGCAGGCTTAGGGGCCGCTGCTACACTCCGAGGTTAATAATCAGTTTTAATATTCACTTAGGGGGCTGTAAAAAAGGAATGAAAATTTCCTAATTTGAAGCTGGGCTTGACTGACAGCTTTATTATCTGGGTAAGGTGCGTGGCATTCTACACAATCAACTTGTTTTTTTAAGTAATCTCACTGCTTAAGTCGTACACGCTGCTAATTGCATTTTAATAAGTCTCTTTAAAATCTTTCCATATTTTTTAATATCCTAATATTAGATAAGTGATTGCTGGGGACACTGGAGGGCACTGAAGTTTATGGAAAGAGGAGCGCCATAATGAAGCTTTATTGGGATGGCATCACCAAACAATTGCTGTGATAGCAACACTCCCAAGCTTGGAAAAGTGCCAGCCGTTTCCCCCCTGGAACTGACTCAGACACTACCCTCTCTGGCTCAGGACTGACGCAGAAAATGGATGCTTTCTGCCTCATAAAATGGCCTCTTTCCGGCTTGGAAATCACTGAGGAACTGTCCCCTTTGGATTTGGGAAGAACCTGGGAGCTGGTCTTTCTCAATTGAGCAATGACTTTGAAATGCACCTTTCTTTTGCTTGATTCTGGCTTGAAACTATAAGTGTTTGTTTTAATTTGGCCAGAAGGATTTTTTAACCACCTTTATACAATAGCAGAGGTTATTAAAGGCTTCAGTAGGAATTCGACAACCAAGGCTGCAAGCACCGTAGATGAACTTTCCATCTCAACGATGAAACCCAGTTAAGATGAGAGGATATTTGGGAAAGAGATGTGCTATGGTGTGGGGTTGTTGGGTTTGTGCATCTTACGCAGGGGACAGGGAACATTAGCCAAGAATACCAATTGCAATCGAGATGTAACAACCAACCAAAGCACCAAAGCACACAACAGTGGGGCTGAGCAGACTCCTGATTCAAGCACCCCAAGCAACAGGGAATGTCAAACTCAGATTCAAGCTGCATCCTGCATGTGCATCCACAGGGTCAGCTACTGCAGCAGTTACAAGCCAGTGGTGCAAGAAGGTGCCCCACAACATCTCCTGTGTGGAGTTCCAATGTTTTCTGTTGGAAGTGTGTCTGTGCTCCCTATGTATTTCAGTTGTGTTTCTCCAAATGATGACTGTTGGGCAACTAAAGCCACTATCAGTGTAATTTCACAGCATGGGGGGGCAAAGGGAAAATATAATCCCAAATTAGTAACTGGCTTTTAAAGAACTTGACTGGGAAAAAGGGATTTTTTTTCCCAACATGGAATGGCAATGCCAGATATTACATTATATTGCATTTTGTCCTCTGCAATTCATATATTGTCACCTCTAGATCACAAAGCTATTTTGAGAACACTAGTGACTTCAATCTGGTGCCTGGTCTTCTATGCTGGGTTTTTTTTTTCCCTAAGTCTGATCTTCTGAAATCATACTATAATAAATCACAACGTCAGCTTTGGTTAAAAAAGATCAAACTTCCAGCAGCTCACTATTTGTAAAGAAAACCAGCAGAAATGCTCTACCTTCTTAAAGATTCAAATCTTGGGAAGCAAATAGAGGGAATCCATAACTTCTTTCATTTAAGTCTCATACTATTTAAGTAAAGTTGGTTTTTTTTGAACCCAAATATGAGCTTTAATAGTTGAAACGGGCGGTACTGATATAAACATCTTGCATCAGTTTGTTTGAAAGTGAGCCATTTTCTGACTAACTGAAGATCTGTTTATCTACCCATGTGTTTCTTCTGCACATCATCAGAGAATCCTTGGACTCGGTCCATCGTGTCTTTGGGTCTGATCTTATTCCCACTGAAATCCAAAGGAGTTCTGCCACTGACTCCCAGTTAAAGACGGATCAAGCCCCATTTTACTGTGTAATATGATTAAGAATAGCTTGCCTGTTAATGCTGAATTTCTTATTACAAGTTGTGTGTCTTTTGGTTTTAAGGCACCAGAGATGCCCCTGTAAAGAAACCAATGTCTCTGACATGAGCCATGGGATAGAAAAGAGTTGTCAGTTTACAAAATTTCCTGTTTTCCTCTTTTCTTCTCCTTTTTTTCCTCCCCTTCTGCAAATCCAAGCAGAAGGTCTTGTTCCGCACTGACAGGCTGGGAGGCACATGTTGAGCGAACTTCTGCACAGGAAGTAAATGTCCAGGTCATATTTATCCCTTTTCATGTGGTTCTTTTAATCCCCCAGATTGGGTTTCAGAAGAGTTTTACAGTTTCAGTTTTACAAAGCAAACCTTCCTTTAATGTTGGCATTTTAAAGAAAAAGCTTCAGTCAAAACATGTGTGTTTTACATCAGCCAGATGTGACGTTTGGGGGAGCGGGCCACAATGTGGCAGCCAGCTCCGCTGAAAGAGCTGCATGAGTTGGGGTCAGACATTGAATGGAAGCTACTGGGCCCGGGTTGGGGGAGCGGCCTCTTGGCTCTCCCAGTGCAGAAAAGTGATGAAAATCAGAATAATAATGAAAAAGAAAAGCCTCATAGCAAATGGAAGATGAGAGCATGGCTGTGCTGCTGTCACTTGCATCTCAGTGGGCCTGCATGGCTGCATTAGAAAGCACAGGCCTGGTGTGCACAACCCTGTATAGCCAAAAGTATGGTCTAGGCTAAAACTGGTTGTATTAAAGTGAAGTGAGAGGTGTTAATGGCAGCAGAGGCACAGCATCGTGTCCAGCACTGCACAGCAGCCAGTGGCCACTCTAAACATAAAACCTGTCTCTGTAACATCCACTGAACATCCCATGGCTGTAACTGCTCTTTCCAGGACTTCATTTTTGTCATTTTAACTGAAGAATAAACAGCAAAATACATTAATAAACACCTTCCTTTTCTCCAGGGCTAACCCCACAGCCCTGCCAGGTGAGGCAAATCCTGTTTCAGACCTTGTCTCTAAACCAGCGCCAGCTGGGACAGGGTGGGGGGACTTTTCTTCCACTTTCAAAAGCCCTTCCTGGCTGTTTTACCTCAGTGTTGCTGGAGTTTGCATGGAGAGGTGTTTTTTGCAGCTGGTGTTGAGTCTGGTGGGGCAGCGTCTCCTTGGGGCCTATGGCTGTGTGAGGCTGAGGTGGCTGTTGGTGGGTTGGGGCAGCCACCATTTCCCCCTATTTTTGCCAGAACATCAGGAGCTGGGGGCACAGCACAAGCCTTTGTCTCCTGCCACAGAAGCCTTGCACCTTGTCCCTGCAGCAGACCCTGGCCTTGCTGTCTCCATGGTGAAGTGCTGGTACCTCAGTGAGTTGGGAATGGGACACCCTCTCTCCTGCCGGCGGCCATTTTGTGGCTGTCAGAGGCCTGCATGGCTCCTCAGGGGTTGGTGCTGCCCTGGGCTGGTGCAGCTGAGGAAGAGCTGAGGCAGAACTGAGAACCCTTCAGCCTGAAGATCATCAGTGTGTGTGGCCTCCAGCTCCTGGGACAAGTGTCTTGCCTCCCCTGTGAACAATCTTCACCTTTCCTTGGGCAGAAAGCCCCTGAGGGAGGATCTTCTGGAGACAGCCCATGGAAGGCTCACCACAGCCTCATTTCAGGGCATTCTGAGGAGAAACTTCTTCCAGAAGCACCACTGTTTGTGTTCTACATCATCTGGTGACATCTAGCACGGACTTGGAGGTTCATCTGCTGCCAAGGACCTGCTGTGTGGTGCCGGCAGCCATCGGGGTGTCTGGGAAGCAGCTCCTGCACCAGCAATGGGTGAGTATTTGCTTTGTGTCCTAGAAATGGATCCCTCCTTAAGCACCTTTTTGTGATCAGTGAGCTGCAGGGCTGGCTGCAGAATCCTCTGAAATAAGAGCTGTGGTCTCTTGAGTTGACACCATTAATTTTTTCCTTTAAGTTTTGTGTCAATCCAAGGTCAGTGGCCTCCAGGCCTGGGCTCTCCATTGATCTCCTTGAGTGATATAAATAGGTTTTCAACAGAGTTGCCTGCTTTCCTGACTGTAGCTACGTATAGATTTTGTCTTTACTGTGGCTAAATGGTATGGTCAGATGGCTTGCAGTAAATTTGGCAGGGAGTTAATTTAATGTCCTGGAGTCTCTGTGACTGGATGGAGTTGGGCTGGAGCATGTTGTTTCTCTGAGTGGATCTGAAGTGAGTGTATATTATAAGCTATCCTGTACAGTATATCTTCTTATAATATGCTTGAGAAGAGCCTAATAGTGGTTTATGCCTTCATGAGGAGCTGGGTTGAGCAGGATGGTGCCTCTTCCTGGGAACAGGTGAAATGCCATAAAGATGAAGAGGTCTGGGTAAATGACATGCTTTGGCAGGATCAGTGCAAGCTTTCTGGACTGCTGGTGCCAAGTGACTGAAGTATTTGTTAGAGGGTTTAGCAGGCACTTTTATTTAGTGGAAACAGGTTTTGCACTGGGAGTTGGTTGGATTTGTGTATGCATTCTATGTTTTGTTTTCTTAACCCAGACCATGTGCCTTCACTTCTCTTTGGCTGGTAAATATCTTGGTAGATACCAAAGGAATAAATATAAACGTGTAGTTGTGTCTCTTTTGAAGCGTGTGAGTATTGAGAACCTGATTGCTGTTTATCTGTGGCTGTTACTCTTATCCCCACTCCAACTTTTTCCATCTTGTTAGCTGACACTGCAGCACTCACGTTCTGCCTAGCGTTTTCTAATGCCCTCTGACCAAAGTTGAACTTGAGCCAGTATCACTTGTATGTGTAGTTCTTCAACCACCTTTGTAAACTGGTCCTGAAAATAAGGAACAGCAGGCTAAACTTTTTCTGGACATCATCCTGCTAAAGCCAGAGCATTCACTGGAGAGCTGGATTAACATCTTGCCAAATGCCTGGTTGAAATTGACTCTTAGCAGGTGAAAGAAGTACAAACGTTATGGTAGTAAATAGCCTATTGCATAATAAACATTGACTCGCTTTCAGACCCTTTGTTCCTTATGCAGCAGGAAGACAGCCAGAATGTGACTGACCAGTGTAGGAAGAAGGGAAGGTGGCTTTGCCTCATGCTTTCAGATCATAAAATCTATATAGCTAAGAGGAAAGTCTAATGGATGTAGCAGAAATTTAGGCAATGAAGGATTAATCCTGACTTTACTACATACTCCCTATATAACTGGATCCATTTCATTCAGCTTGCCATTTGCCTTGCTTTCCTGTGCAACATTCCTATGATGCAGAGAGGTAATAGGAAAAAAACGTATCCATCAGTAGCTGTGAGGCACTCGACTGCTGTGGTCAGATAAGTACCACAGTGAAGGAAACTCCTCTAAGTATCTATTAAGGACAGCACTTCACAGGGCTATTGCCCCTTCTATCCAAGGTGCATGGAGCATTCCATCAATGCTACTCATACTCCTTCAATTCCCCTGAGAAGCAACGCATTATAAATCCCATTTTACAGATGGGCGAACTGACTTCTCCCCAAGTCCCAGAGTGGTTCAGTGACAGAGCTGGGAATTGAACCATTAGACATTTTCCTCTTCATGACAGCTCTGTACAATCCCAGGACTCATTTATTTTCCCTATTAAAAAAGAAGTAAACAAGTATTTTCTTTCGGAGACCCACTGAGGATGGGGGATTGGGGGAAAAATGGAAGTAAAATTAAAAATAAAATGACATAATTCCCTGCTGGCCCTGGGTTGTCCAGTCTCCTTTATGTTCGCACTTCTCTTTGTTATGTTTCCTTCAAGTTGAACCTCCCTAGAGAAGGGAACCTCAGTTTCTGGTGCTGGGGAAGAAATGCTTCAAGAAAAAGAAAAATAATCGCAGCTGCAATGTTAAAAATAAGAAGCTAATCAAAGGCAGCCCATGTGGGCGCCACTTTCATCTCTCATCTTCAAAGAGGTGCAAACAAACATTGTTGGCGTGCCAAGCAGCAGCCTCAGTGGCTGATGATCCCATTACTCCTCCAGCGTCCACACTCCCCTTCCATGCTGCTGAGCCTGTAGGCATGGGACTCCAGGATCACTGCCAAGGTGGGAACCTCTACTCACCAGAGGGGAAGCTGCATATGGAATTCCTCTGTGGATCCAAATTATTTCATAACAAACATACTTGCGCCCTACAGATCATTCCTCATGCTATTGCCTTTAGAGCCTTTCTAGTAACAATAATAGCATCTCTCACTCCCCAAGATGCTGAAAAGCTTTCTAGATCAGAGGTTTTGTTCTGGTGGTTTTGGGGGAGTCTTGTTTTCCAAGGATTTGGGTTTTTTTTTAAAAAATAATCCCCAGGCTCTGATGAAATCCAGATGTACAAAATGCAGCAGAAGTGGGGGTTAGTGGTGGCACTGGGAATTTTGCAGCACTAGGTCTTCTCCAAGCACTCTTGAACTTGCCTTGAAGTCAGTACAGCTAATGTATTTGTGCCTCAGTTTATCTGAGCTTACTTGCCTTGATGTAAGGCTCTTCCCGCATGCCCTGGTGCAGTCCATGCAATAAGAACCTAACTACTCCAAACAAGCCAGTTGAAGTACAAGAACCAATGCAGAGTGTGGTGCTCTGCCTGGACTAATGGAACTTAATTATGGCAGAATCATTTTAAGAGTGGCAATACTACTACATTGCTCCTGCTTCCAGAATGAAAAAGAGGTGGTAAATGCTCCATCCCTGGCAATGTTTAAGGCCAGGTTGGACAGAGCCTTGGGTGACATGATCTAGTATGAGGTGTCCCTGCCTGTGGCAGGGAGGCTGGAACTGGATGATCGTAAGGTCCTTTCCAACCCAAACCATTCTATGAGAACATTCACAGAAACCTTGGGTATTTGTATGTGTGCTGTGTGGTGCAACACAAGGTAATCCGTCTTGGAATAAGAGGATAAATAAAGTAAGGGTATTAAACAATTTTCCCCAATACTGAAATATTTCAGTAGATGAGTGAATGGAAGAAGATCATGTATTCCATTTTATGCCTTGTTCAGTGCATGAGCAGAACACTGCTCACAGCTACTGACCTCCTACAGAGGGCATTCTATGGGATGGGGGTGTAAGAGACCCATTCAATTCTTGGGCTCTGTCACTGCTCTTGTGAAAACTTTCAGGCTGCTTCACCAGCTGCAAACCCATGATGTTTTAGATAAATAGTTCTGAAAGCCCTAGATTAAAAGAACTAGGTATTATTTCTTGGAGCTAAACTGAATCTTGATATTGCCAGAATCTTGGCAGAACAGATGCCTTTACCACCTTGTACCTGTCTAGGGCTTTCCTGCTCTGTTAACCTCATGAGAACATTACAGTAGCTGCAAGAGCAGTTCACTGGTGCGGTCATCCACCCACAGAAGCTCTGTCGGGGCTGCCCTGTGTTCACAAGGAAAGGCTGGGAGACAGAGGGGAAGGAGAAGAATTGGATCCAGCTCGTTGTAATGAGGAAAGCCTGTTCCAGCCAGGGAAGGATTCAATTAGGAGGCCGGAGGAATATGGATGATACAAGGAGGGCACCAGGACATCTGGGGCTGCCACTGCTAGCAAGAATAAAGGTGCTTTGCATAAGAACAGGATGCAATCATAGGGGAAGAGGGATCTGCTCCTAAGTAGCAGTGGTTCCCCCTCCCCTCTACAGTGCACAACAAGGTACAGATTAGACCATTACACCCAGGGGAAGCCACAGAGTCGCACTCTCTTTTTCATGGACAGTAGCAGGAAATCGGTGGATTGGAACCAAATGAGAAGCCTTACTCAAACCAGATGTGACCCCAGGGAGATCAGAAATGCAGAGATGTTTTTGCTTTGACATATCCGCCAGTTTTGAGGGTGGGGGAAGGCAGAGGGTGGCAGCAGCCGATTAGATGCTGCTGGATTATATCATGCTGGTAACGGGCTGGCTGGGTTTCAGCATTAAAAAAATATAGAAGACCATTCTACTATTACATAGTCAAGACCATTAATGTATCCTACATTTTAGGTAGCTCATCACCTGCTTCAGCAGCAGGACTTTGATCTGGGACCTTCACAGCCATGCTGCTTGAGTAAACCACAGCTGTAGGCTACAGCCTGTCTTGTGTTCAATCACTGCTGACCAAAGGTACCCTCTATTTCCATTCAGCCTACTTCATAAAATAATTTGAATATAGACAGTGAAACAAGAGAAAATTAAAGCGCAGATCTATGGTGGCATGTGCTGTGAAGTCTGTTTTAAGTACCAACACCAAAAACACCACTCTAGTATGGCTAGATTTTAGCCTAGCTCTCCTGTGTCTAATTCTGACCCCCTGCTTAATGGGAACCCATTTTCAAACCTCATGAGACAGTGATGAGAGTAGAATTGAACTAAGTAGACATTTTGTTTAAAGACCCAGCTGTGGAATCTTGTGGTTGGGTGAGATTTTTTTTTCTTGCTTATATGAGTCAAAGGCAAATTCTGACATCAATAGTCTCCAAAAGAAGTCTGCAGTTCTATCACCATAAAGGCTCTGAAGGCAGGTCAGTACAAAGTAATCCAATGTATTCATTCATTTTCAGACCTCATGATTATAAAAGCCTGATGCGTGAGTTTTTTGCTTATTTGATTCTGGTAATAATGAAATGAAATGACGGGAAATCAGTTTCTCCCCTGGCGCTCTCACTCTGTCTCTTCCTTCATGCTCTCTGTCTAAACAAGGAGTCCAGAATTAACTTCAGTTAACATTAAATTCTTTCTGAGCCCTTGAAGGCAGTGATCAGTGTGTCCTGTATTTTGTGCCAGGCCACAGGACATTTGTAACAAAAAGGCAAAAATCCCTTTTCTAGCTCTTTGTTTCCCTGCAGCTACCTTACATGGAACAGTTAGCTGGTGAATTACCACTAATGAGGAAGAGGCTACAGGAAATCGGTGTGTTTTACAAGGAACCACTAAGTCATGGAGGCCTTCTCTTGGTCCAGTATCTGCATAGACTGTTGCTCTTTAGGGTAATGCCTATCCTTATGGAAATATTGTCAGATTTTATCTGTTAATTATGAATATTTCTGCTGATGAAGCCTTTTCTCATGTTCTGTTCTTAGGGAGCTGGTGCCTAGTTGGTGCCTGCTGAAATCCATTGTTTTTCCAGTGACTTCTGTAGGCTCTGGGACAGGAGGTTTCTGCTTAGCCTATGAAAAAAATCTGTCCTATCTGCTCCACAAGCTCGCAAGTCAAGAGGGGCTTATCAGTAAGAGCAGGAAGAAGCCAAAACCTTTCTTGCTTTGTGCCGGCTAAACATCAGGCATCTGAAAGGCTAAGGCTCTACTGGTTTGACTGGGTAGAGTTTTGCACTTTCAGCATGGGTGTAAATATGAAATTTAGGGGGAGGAATTGGGCCTACTGGAATTGGCTGAACTGGAAAGAAGCCTGTGTCTGCCTGCAGAATGTTTCTGGTATCAGAATGAACTTAGGCATCAACCAGGAGGAGTCTGAAGTGCAATGAATATGGACCTAATGATACAACAGGAGCATGTTGCTAGAGACCCTGTCAGCACTTCCGTGCTTTACAACTTTATCTGACCCCTCCTGGGGATGGAGGGTGAGTTTCTGGTTTAAATTAGCCCAGATGAGATGCAGTGTTGACAGGACTCGGCAAGGTTTGCAGTGGAGTTTTGCTAGCTGGCCACCCCAAGCAGTAACAGAGCCATGGGTGGGAGAGTTGCCAAGCGGGTACCTTATAAAGCAGGCTGAGGGTGCAGCTTCTTGAATGATGGAACAGAACCTCCTCTTCCTTTCCCAGGCACTTCAATGATTGTAGCCCACAAAACCAAAATAGCTGTCAGAGAACAAGCTGGATTTCATTTTCCTGCTAGTGGTGTCTGCATGGTATCCAACGTAGAAGTTTCATTCTCTAGTGTGAAGGGCAGAAAGTCCTCAGTTTGTTATCTAAATCCCAAAGGAATGGGCTTATAGGCATAAAAGTCAGAGAAAACACAACTTAAAAAAGTCTGAACTCTGGGATGTGGTCTTACCCTTTGTGCTCCTAATACCCTTGCAGAATTTGAGCTACTGTGAGCATAGAGGATATTTCTGAAATTAGTGTCTTGGAGGCCTGATGAGGAGCAGGGTCCGAAGTTACGAGAAGACTAAATAATCTGCAAATCAGTGCGTTAAAGAGAGAGACATCGTTTTGCTTTCCTGAAGAAAATGAAAACTGGCTCCTCAGTGAGGCACTTTTCAACCAGTGTGTATTACTCTTGCTTGGAAACTAAACAGAATCGACCAACTTGTAATTTATGGCAACTTCCTTTGGCATGTGCTCGGGCCTGTTTGCACCATTGCCATGGCAGTAAAGGAACTATTTATTCGTCCAGCTACCTCACCACATCCTGCAGGGCCTTCCACTGGAGACAAAGGCAGACCTCGTTCAAAATGGCAAGGAAAGCTAGTTAGCACTCAGGAAATTGGAGGTCAAGTACCATCCTATTCTGCTTCTTGCACATTATCATTTCAGACTGAGAAGAAAAAGCTGTGCGGAACCACTCTTTACATTTAGAAAGTTGCTTTTATCTGAGAGTCTTTAGGGCTTCATAAAGCACAACCTCACACCATTGTTTATCCATAGATAGTGTGCAAAAATGTGAAGTCGTGGACTTGTTGTGAAGAATTTACAGTCTAAACCCCCCAAATTTAGGATCTATTAATATGAGGTGTCAGTCATCACAGTTACAGTAAAAGTCCATCTCCTAGAGCATGGATTTCTAACTGAATTGGCATGGTAGTCTTAAGTGCCTATTTGGACAAGGACCATGGCAATGCTTAATTGGACTCTCCATACTCAGCCTGGTTTTGGGATGTTCCTAGCAACTTTCTCAAAGTTCCGTGTCCCTTTCATAGTAAAGGAAGCTTAAGTAAGCACTGCTTTTTCATGCTCCCATTTCACCCTCTTCATTGTGCCCCCAGATCATTTCCAGGACTACTCAGTAGGCCAGTTATCTAAGCTAAAATAAACCCATTTTGGGCAAAGGGTTATTTCTGATGAGTCTATTGACGCACTTTACTGTGTGCTCTTTTAAACAGTGTTTTAGCAAAATTGAGATGGCCATAGAAGGCATTTGATGAGCTTTGTGAATGCTGTCATGGCCACAGTATATTCGTTCAAACAGCGTTCTTGATATCAGCAAAGTGTAGACAGTGAGTGTATCTGCGTAGCCTGTGATAACCCCCCAAGTAACTCAGCAGAAAGTGCTAGTTGCCAGTGAGGTGGGAATCCTGTATAAGAATCCAAATGGTCAAGACCAGATTTTCAAGAACAGGCAAGTGATTTAATGTATCCTACATATCAGTTGTATTTATGTGCGTGATTATCTACTTAGTGAATAAATGCATCTTCTTGATGTGTTCAGCCAGTGGGTAAGGGTTAGAGATTATGTCTAGTGTTGTGTTGCAATGAGTTGGTTGATTATGAAATAATTATCTCAAGATACATATAGTGGGTTCCTGCTGTTCTTAGAGGCTAGAAAGATGCTTCCTATCAGTTTTCATTGAAAATTCAAGTCCTTTTCTTGTCAGTTACAAGCCGTGAATTTAGTAGAAAGCAATATATGAATGTTTTGTAAAGGGACAGTTCATAGAGTCTAACAGCTTTGAGATGATATCCTGGCAGAACTGGCAGAAAAAAAAGCTTCCCCTTCAAAGTCTGTGTTGTCTTGTTTTGCTGTCACATCTATAAATGCAGCAAGCTCCAATAGCAGTGTTGGTACTTTATCTGAGGAGTAGCGTATTCTTGGCTAGTTAACATGAGTGTGTATTTGTTCAGGATACATACCTTGATCTTCTGTAGACCCCTTCCAACCTTTCGCTTTCTTTCTTTTCCTCTCTTCCTACAACAGGCACCCACACGCAGTACCCTTAAAGGACTGTGGGTCATGCTTTCTGGATCCATAATCCTGTCCTGCTCCTTGTTTCCTTGGAGCTGCACAGATTTTTCTTAATCTCTTCACATGAAGCTGTGGTGAAAGTTTCTGTGTTTCTCTGGCTGGTGTGGTCTGAGCATGATGGATTTTCCTTTTATGCACAGCTAGCCATTGTTAAGTGAGCAGCACAAATTCAAGTGAAAGAGTATGAGAAGTTGGAACTGATTTTAAGGGAGTAGATGGAGCAAGCTGCAAAGCCAGGGAGTGTTCATTCTGTGAAACAAGGGGTTTCTTCTCTAATGTGAGATTGAAGACCGAGAGGGATGTGACATGCTGAACACTAAGTCTGAAATTTAGGACTAGCTTTTGGATCGTTCTACACAAGCACACATGGCTAATATTTGGTAAAAGCAGGGTTTGCCTATGTTCAGGAGCTTCAAGTTTATTTTAAGCTTCATGTGGTCTTAAAACCCTCATTACTCTGAAATAACAGCTTTTATTCAGTGGCTCTCATTTCATCCTTTGGGGTCAAACCCTTGCTTGGGTGTACTGAATTTACTTATGTGGTGGTTCTTGACTGTTGACATAGCACCTTTGGGATCAAAATGAAGCAAGCCTTCCTTACCAGCTGTGGTTCCAGTTCTCACCTGAGCCAGAAACTGCTGTTCAAGAAGTGATGATGAGATACCTGGGTTTCCCCTTCCATAATGTATTAACATCACACATACATTACTAGGAGCAACAGTTTCAGAGCAAATGGCTCTGTGGTTCCCAGCAGTTATTGCAGGCATGGATTTTAGAGTGGAATGGGTTAACTCAGGGATTCTCAACTGGTTTTGACAGGCAGCCACTCTGCTGTGATAATAGTGTCAAAACCCAAGCTCAGTCGGGATGCTCCTTGAAATAGGCAGACCAGGAATCCTTGGGGAAGACTTGATGATGGGGTCAGATAATTCACTCTTCATGTTAATTCTTTTCTTTGGAGCCAGGGAACAAGTCTGTTAAAATGTTTGCCCAATACTTTGGGGCCAGCAGTTATAATTACACTTATTCTAATACATATCCATACCCTTGATGACTCACTGATGCAAATCTGTTTGACTGCGTCCACGAGGGGTTTGCAGCAGAGGATGGTGGAGGAGGAGACAATCTGATCCTTGGGGTTGAGCCCAAGGGGAAGATTTCTCCTCCTTTACATACCCTTGCAACTGCGACGGACTTCAGTGGGGCTCCTGGATTTTGCATTTGGTTTGGCTGTGGCTCTTCAGTGAGACCTGACCGAAGTTCTTCACCGAGGCAATGTAATTGGGACATACGTGAATTCCAGTCAGTTCGGGAAACGCATCCTTTCAGTTCTTGAAAACATGCTATTATTAATTAACGAGCACAAATACTAAGGGGGCCGCACGCTTTTCCTTCGCTGGTCTCAGACTTGTGTCTCTCCATTCGTCTCTTCTTGCTAAATTTTTCAGTGTTTTTAACATCAGACTGATGTTACGTATAATTACCAACTTTGCACCAAAATTATATTTGACATGGCTTGTGTGGGAAATTAGAGCATTTCAGAGACTACAAATTCACCTGGGAAGATGAGCCAGGCAAGACAAGGCACCGCAGAGTGGAAGTAATTTGAATATTACATGTGCCCTCCTGAAAATGCCAAAATCATTTAAATTGCTAGAAAGGATATTTTCCCTAATTAGCTGTGTGTGCTGGAGGGCTCATAATAATGCACTGCATGGGGAAGAATGGACTGGCAGAGCAGAGGCTGCCTGTGCACCGCAGGGGGCAGCGACGAACTGGCGGTAGGAAGAGTTCCCCCTTTCCTCTCTGAAGGCATAACGATATTTATCATCCCTGCAGCTGTTTACAGTGATGCCTCGGTTTTTAATTGTATAGAGAATGTGCTTGATTCCCTGGTCATCCATAGTGGTAGCAACTGAGGGAACCTAAGGGTGAGTTAGCTGTGAGGCTGTGCTCCAAACCTGGATCCTTTGCTATTTGCTGTTTCAGGAGGATCTAACTGCCTCAGCTGTGTTCCACCCTCAGGCATCACTGTGCTGCTCTCTGACACTTCTTCAGCTTCACAGGGTCCCACAAATGCAGTCTCCATTCCCCTCACTTTGCTCTTTACTCCCTGGGGCCCTGCTGGTATGTTCTCACTTCCTTCCACAATTACAGTGATAGCCCCAGTTAGGCCAAGCCAAGTCTGTCTCTTTTTTTCCCCTCTCTAAATTACCCTGATGCCTGTAGACATTCTGGGGAGATGTATGCAGGGAGAGCAAGAGGCGGACACGCTTTCACGGATCTTCTCTCTTCCTGACATCGATTGTTTAAGCACTAAACCATTCGCTGACTCTTGTGACTCTAAATGATGTGGGGCTTTTTCGAGGTTTTCCTCCCCACAGCTACAGAAACCGCACTGGAGCACTAGTCTCTCTAATGTGAGGGCTTCCACCTGTGACTGCGGAGTGAGGCTGCTGCTGGTTCCATCTCCTTTTCTGCCATCACCGTTCCTGTGGTTTCTGCTTAGTTACATATTCATTTTTATAATGCAATTATCATCTTGTGGGATAAAGGAGGGGAAGACACCCTAATTAGCTGCTTAAAGCATTTTCAAACTGCATGTGTCCGTGTCTTTAAAGGAGACAGGCCTGCAGAATGGATGGTGTTGCACTGTGCTGCATGTTTCCAGCATTGAGCCTTGCAGGGAACAGGATTGTACCCACCTTGTCTGATCCACTACCATGGCAGCGATTTCCCATTTAACTGTCACAGGGTCTGGATCCCCATTGCTTCCTTGCACCACAAGGTATCATTTGCACCCTTGCAAAGTGAATGTAAATCATTATTCTGTTGTGCAAACAGGAAGTTTTGGCTTGGGAGATTTTCAAAACTGCTTCATAAGGAATGAACAATAGCATGAATTTCAGGACAGAGTAGAAAGGCCTTTAAACTCTCCCACACCCTGAAGCACTGTAGACCAGGCTCAGAGATAGAGACATCTTATTCCCAGTGAAGTTGGATTTAGGCGCCTCCATTCCCTTGGGGATCTGGGCTCTTAACTGCATGGAAAGGCTGCTTTGTAAGAGTAAGGAGGAATGTAAATATTGGCCAAGGATGCCAAAGCTAACACCTGCTTTTTGGGAAACTGCCCTGGCATCCTTCAAGTCCACAGAGTGGCTGGGCCTTGTGGTTAAGGTTTCAGCATGGTCTTTGGCTTGCTTCCCTTAGAAAGATGAAGGGCTGAGTTGATTTGAGAACATTACTCCTGGATAGTTCATTGATTCCTTCACTTGTTTTCTGAGGACTGCAGGCAGGAGTGATGCTTGTAGTCTTCTGAAGCACACTGGCCCCAGTATGTCAACTTCACAAGCCTTTTCCAGGTGGGAACTTACTTGGAGGTTCAGTACTAGGGCTCAGTGTCATTGCAGTTCCATGTGCCTGGCTGTGTTCAGAAATGATGAAGGATGATGTGCCTGGACAGGAAGGGAGGTGGCTCCAGGAAGACTTGAAAAATGAGAAGTATTGTTTTGTTTTAAATGCTGATTGTTTTGTGTAACTTGGGCAACTGTTTACTATTCTTGCTATACAGGAGAGGAGGGAAGTGGATGAGTAATGCACCCTGATGAATGCCTTTCCTTTGCTCATAAAGTGATAGTTACACCCTCTGTCAGACCCATTTTCATACAGTCTGTGGCCTTGATATTACTTTCTGTCGTCATCCATATTCCTTTAATGCAACTTCATTTGCAGCTCAGGGTTTCGTGTTTCCTTGGAGAGTTCTAGTGTTTGGCATGTGCTCTGGAAACCATCCCTGACTGTCTCACTGTTGTGTGCAGGGCAGTAGGGGGGGTAAGCACCTTTAGCATGTATGGCCTTTCCTGTAGTAAAAAAGCTGCCAGTAAGAACAGCAGGTAGTGCCTTCCAGGTAGATTCCATAATGCCTTCTTTATATAATGTAGCGTCTCCTCTAGGTTAGTTGCTACAAGGAAGAATCTACTGTACAAAGAGCATGTGGAGATGGAAAGTGTTCACTTTGGCCTCCTTGTGCTAGCAGAGCTGACTGCTACCTAAGCATACTGTCCAGGCTTTCTCCAAGAACCTCTCTTCAGCATGATTTTCGTAGTCTCTTTTCTTGGCACTAGATGGTGCCAAGAAATCTCGTGCAGTTGCAATGAGCGTGAGGCCTTTATTTGCTTTGTACCTCAATGAGAAGATGCCTCTAGCTTGGGATGCAGGCTTTTCAGGAACTGCTTCCCCCAGGGGCTGTTTCCCAGATCTGTCTCTCAATCAAGGAAAAGATTTATGAAGTGGAAAGATGTCCCAGAGATGAGCTGGCATGAGAGGAGAGAGGGGAAGGTTATCCTGGGTGGGGGGCAGGATTGTCACAAGATGTGCAGTACAGAACATCTTCTGTGGGATTTCCTTTTCTGTTTTTCTTTAAACGGTGTGATTTTTACTGAGAGGAAGGAGACAGCAAGGGCTGTCCAAACACATGCTCAATTTGCTCCTTTCTGAAGAGCTCTCTGTGCCTCTCAAGGCCTGAAGCAGCTTCTCATAAAGCAGTTCCATCCAGCAGGTGGTTAGTTCCATCTTTGCGCTGATTTACCACTCACAGTTCTCTCCCAAGCAGAGCATTCTAGCATGTGTGCAGTTATTTTCATTTTCGGAACTAGTGTGCTCAAACTCTACCTGAAATCAGCAAATTCCATATACCTGCGCTTATACAAAGATAAACACACTGCTAATGATCTCCAGGGTCCTCACTCTAAGAGAGAGGTTGTTAATTCTTTTGGTGAAGCATTGTAGCTGATCTCAGATGCTGAAAAAGGGAAGCAAGTAACGTAGCTGTGAAAGAAACTCAGCTTTAGATCTTAACTCCTCTCCAGTTTTCAAGAGCAAGTTCTCCAGAACTGTGGAACTCCTTAATTCATCCATCTCTGTGAATCACCTCAATAAGGGACTTCTAAGCTTTGGTTCTCCCTGGCTCCTGGAGCCAGCTCCTGACCCGGGTCTTCCAGATCATTTGAAGTGATCTGGTTCTCCTCTGTGGTAGGTATGGTTTGCCCCACTCACTTTTGCAGAGTAAATTTGATGAGCTCTGGTAAACGTCTACATTGTGGTTTACTGTGACACGCAGTTAAAAAGCCAGCTCATTGCATTTTTACTTGCAGTTTTCCCTAATCTTATGCCATTCCTGAACTTGCTTGTCTCTAATGCATTTTCTGCCTCTCCCTTTTCTCACCTACCTCCTCCCGCCCCTCTGGCCAATCTACCTCCTCTGTCCTCTTTCCTTGTCCTCCAAATGACTACCCATGCAGGCCATGAGCAGCACCATCCTCTTGACATTCCATCAGCAAACTGTGGCTGTGCCGTGGTAGCGTGCTTATGTTGTGGCAAAAGCAGTAAAACCAGATAGAGAAACAAGGGGATCCAGTACCCCCTGAGGCCTTCAGAGAACCGCAGGGAATGAGAAGGAAAAGTTGTTTTGTGGGTTTTTTGATGGCTTTTGTTTCTTACAGAGGAGGATCCAGCTGTTCTGGGGAGTGTTAGATCCAGCTGTCAGCTGAAATATTTAAAGGGGATATTTTATGTATATAAAATGCCCCCATTCCCCTTGCAGTGCTGCTTCGTTGCATCTCACCTGCACTTTCCACTGTTATTCACATTATGTTCTTTGCATTCCTGACTTCAGTGGCTGCTTTCAAATGCAGGTGTGACTCTAGAAACCTCCTAAGAGAAAAGGATTCCTCTCTTCCTGGTGATTGGATAATGTTGGAACCAGGAAGCTGAAGAACGCAGGTGGAGTCAGCTGTGCAGTTTTCGGGGCGCAGACCCCTCAGTGGCAGGGTAGAACCCTGCCCATGATGCTGTGGGGAAAAGCCAAGCAGCAACAGTGTAGCTGACAAGAGGAAGGAAAGCAGTCCATTAAATAGGGGACCAAAGGCTGCTGGAAGCTGACTCTAAGATACAAGTACTGTGAGTACACAGATAACTGATTCAAACACCCAGTATTTGGATGTTTTACTGGTGGAGTCTATGGAAGAGAGGGTCCTTGCTGCAACAGAACCCCTAGTTTTCCCCAGCAGATCCACCAAACAAGATGTGGCACGTGCGTTGCTTGCTTCTGTGCCAAGCAGTTACTATGAAGCTTATTTACTTATGGTAATGAAAAAAGGTGCTGGTTTTAGACTCTGAGGTTTAGGTGTGCTGGGCAGAAACTAAGAAAACTCACTCTAAAAAAGCAGAAGTCAGCATAGATAAGGCAAGTACAACAGAAAGTAATGGTTGAGAAGGGCTGGCTGGAAAAAAAGTGACTCCTATTTCTGCATCTTCTCTCTCGCCCTAGCCTTTCACTCCTCCTAAAACATGCACAAATGTACAAAACCCATTTTCTTTACTAGTCACTCAGAAGTATGTAGCTCATTTCCCTAAATACCATCTCATCTTTAGAGCTGCAGTAAAATCCCCCCGCCTAAAAAACTGACCCCCATGATTTCTTTGAACAACCTTCCACAGGCATCTTGTAATGAGAGCAGTGGTAAACTGCTGAGGAGTCCGTTGTGGTACCTTGTTCCATCAACTGCTCTAATACCTTTTTGATTATCTCAGTGGACACAGATATAAATGCTGTGCCTTGGATCCCTCACTTGCAAGCTATCTCCATTTTTTTTGCATTTTCTTTTTAAAATAAAAATGACTGCTGATGTTTATGCCCCTGTAATACATTATGTATTATTTTGTTTTAAGCGCTGCCTTTTGCATCCTGACAGTAACAATAAAATGTGAGTATGGGATTCCTAATACAGACAGACTAATGTTTCCACTGCTAGCCTTCCCTATCTCTTCTTTTTTTCTTTCTGCTCTCTAAGCACTTTTCTAAAGGCTCCTTTTATATTCCTAATAAAATTAGAGCAAAATACATCGATTTACTGGAAAAGAGGGTTTGGTTTTTTTTTTCCTTGGTGATAGCACTTTCTTCACCACCCCCGCCCCCCCCCCTTAAAAATGCTGGTGAATATTCCATGTCAAAGACCTCCCAATTTCTTCTTGGGGTTCTCTTATCATTCCCCAATGATTTTTTTCACCCTCTTTTTTTCCCCTTGGCTCTGAGAATACTCTGCTTGTTTCCCCCTCTGTAGACCATTTTGTCTATGCTGATCTTTGAGGTAATTATCTTTCATTAATGCATTTTAGTCTTATCTCCAAATACCAGTAAGTGACTGGTCTGCACATACTGTGAACGGATCTGGATGGGACCTTTTTACTCCTTTTCTATCTATAGATCATACAATCTATATCCTAATGTCTAACTTCCATTTTAGTGTAATGGGTCCCCTCTTGCCCCACTCCTTCTGTTGCCTCTTAAACAAAGTTGAGCCAGCCGTAAGTTACCAGATCTAACTTGGTGGTGGTGTTACAGCCATGAGACTCAGCACTATGACCGCAACAGGACTCGTTTCTCAATAGGATTATCAACATCAGTGTAAGTTGTGTATTGCGTTCTTTATCTCCCCTTGAGATTTGGGTTGATCTCATGTTTTGCTTTTCTTAAATCTTTCGCAGCAGCCTCCATATAGGTACAATAAGGGGAGGGAATGATCTAAGTCCATGGAGTTTGTTCATACTCTGCATCACTGGAAAGCTTTCAGGAGCCGTCACTGTACTTTGGGGATTTTAAATTTCCGAGATATTCACTTAGTTATGGAATGGGCTAAAATCTGTCATGCTGATTTAATGAGAGAGGAGGGGAGGGAGGAGATACAGACACACAAAAAAAAAGCAATTTTCCTTGTAACAGTTGTGTTAAAATATTGATACAGATGCAGAGTGGAAAAATTTAACGAGTTGTTAGTGTTAGAAATAATGCCAGCATTAGACATCTCTTGTGTGCAGGGTTTCCAAGATGGTGTTCAGCATTTCTGGGAAGGAGATCTCCTGAGAAATGTGGAAATGCTGGACCTGGGTCAGACCGGTGACACTTCCATGGCATCTAAACTGTCTTGTCCTTAACCACAGAAGGTGGCACTGATGGAAGCCATAGTATGGTTAAGAACTATTTTAAACCAAAAGCATAGAGAGAGGTTGGCTGCTGAATGTTCCTGAGTGCCCTTTATACTGCATCTCTTACCAAGGATGTATTTTGAGGTCAGAACCAAGTCCTTGTGGGTAAGGCAGTATGCTGGTGCACATGCTGTCCAGTCTTGATTTCACACTCTGTTGTAAGCTTTATCTAGGGCACATCACATTCTGTGCATTACACTCACAAAATGCATTTTTTTCCCCTTTTCTCTGATAGGACCCCTTGGTTCTGCAGGGTTGCAAACTCAATAGAAAGGGAGAGGTCTTACTCATACATTTTTACTGTTTTCAGTACTGTGATTCCCTGATTTTGATCAAGGTTTCAGTGTCTGTCACAAAATTGCTGTTGCTGTTTGGGTTCCTTGTAGAAATGAGAGGACTCAGACCTTTCAGGTGATAAGTTTTCCTTGGGGCTTCATGGTCCCTGGAACACTTCACTTTGGGTTTAACAAAGAGATGATACAGTGTGGGTATATGTGATAATAGGGACATCAGAATGACCCACAAGGTCTTTTCCAATGCTGTCCCCTTGTCTTGGACTCTTCCACTGGTTCTTACTCCTGGAAAAGTCACCGAATGAATCCATTTTGCAGAGCGTAACTAGTCAAACTGGGTGTGCTGGGCTTTGTTAATGCAGACCTCTCTCCATCAGAGACTCAGCTGAGACCACTAAATCTGAGCATCCCTTTTAAGATGAAAATGAGAAAGGAATTAATTTTAATGAGTGATGTTTTTGCTGCTGCTTGCCCTGTTGTGTGTGGCCTCTTGTGTAGGCAGTGTGATCTGCCATCATGTCAGTGCTCTGTGATCAAACCCCTTCCAAGAGGGGATGTGTTTCTGTGTCAATTCCAGTCCCTGAAGAACGTTGCCAATCTATTAAGAGCCTGGCAGGCTGTACTGGGAAATGCTAGCATGAGCAGAGAAGAGAGAAGCAAGCCTGAGAGTAAGGAGGAAGGAAAGATTAATCTTAGCAGAAATTCTGCATCCAAAAAGAACTTCCAGGGATGTATTGTCTTCAGCTTGCACTTCGCAGAATGTTGTTTCCCTTGCTGAAAGACTTCCTAGCAGAATAGATTTCCCTTACGACTGCAGCACCATCCCTGTACAGTTTGCTTGGCATCCCTGGCTCTTACTTGCCAGCACCTAGTATTTTAGAGACCTGAGAAAACTATGAGCATGTTGGGCTATGCTCTTCAACAATCTGTTTGGAATTAAATGCTTGAGCCCTCCTAAGTACCAACCCTTTGAATATCTGACCCTTGGTTTCACTGAAGGCAGTATGGCTTTGCACTGGATTCAGTAAGTATTGGCTCCTGTTCATGGTGAAATCAAAGATAAGAACGAATGATGCTTCTCCTTGATCGGACTATTCTTCTTTCTGTATCCATCTCTACAGAGAACAAAGACTAGGAGAAACCTACTGGCCATGGTATCTATTGCTGCCCCTTCTGGGCTTTTGATGATGGACTGACTGAATGAGAGCTACCAAAATTGGTTTGTCTTAAGTGGTCTGACTCTTGTAGGTAATATGGCTACCAAGTGAAAAGGGTAGCCCTTTCCATTGGGAGCAATGCCAGGATAGGGGTGATCTATACTAAAGAAGGAAAGTGGGGTGGGTGTCTCCTCCTGTGGGCTGCGTAGTATTTTGAACCAAGGCTAGACTCAAAGGAGGATGCACAGTACAGCATGTGGAAGGCTCTTTCCAGATTCCTGTCAATAGCAAATAAATCTTCAAAACTCTTCTCACATTTGAAATTAATTGCTGGGGGAGGAAGGGCAGTAGCTTTTAATATACATCACTTATCTGTAGATAGATCTGCACAACCCCCTCCTCTGTGTCCCTTTATGTCAAGGCTTTATTCTAAATTATTCCTCTTGCCCTCCCCATTACCAGAAATCTCTGATCATTGAAGCAGGAGGGAGTGATAGCTCCTTCAAGAACCTACCAGGTCTCCACAGGTGTCAGTGGTAACAGAGCAGCTATGGCTGAATGGAAAGGGCAAGGAATCAGTGAAGCAAGTGGATTGCTGCAGCACTGCCATTAACTGATCATGGGTAAATGGGTGGCACCAAGCTTTCAAAAGCTGTCTTTCTCTTTCCTGGGAAAGTTCCAATTTGATTACTGACTGTCCTGTTTGAGATACTAACTCCTTCAAGAGGAAGAGTGCAAAATAAAGGAAGCATTTTTTTGAGGGGACAAAGGGGTTGATTTAGAATCATAGAATGGTTTGTGTTGGACAGGACCTTAAAGTCATCTAATTCCAACCCCTGCCATGCGGGTTTCTAACCACTTTCTCTATCTTTGCTCCATTTTGAGTGAAAACTGCTTGAGGTACCTGCCATACTGTGCATAGCTTGTGAATAGAACCCCCCCAATATGTTCCTGTTCCCTTTGCATTGCTTTTTTGGGGTGTCCTTTTCTACCAGACCTAACAGCCAGCCTGAGTGCAACTTAGCACAAGACTCTTCCAATGAGAATGCTCCCAGACTGGCATTGCCTTCTGGGATCCCAGTGTGACTGACCCAGGGCTGCTGAGTAGGATAGGAGTTGTGGCTTCTTGGTTCCTTTCTGGCTGGGCCCCTGGCTACACCCTGCACTTGCGGCCTGTTCTCTTTTTGCCAGCTTCCCCTCAGAACACTGAGGTGCCCCCACAAACCGCATGCCCAGAGCACTCCATTCAGTTTTGTTGGTCTTCAAGTCCCAGTTTGCTTGGTCCCTGAAGCGGGCTGGGAGAGCAATCAAAGCCACTGCAGTGCAATTTCCGACAGAATTTCCTTCCTGTTTCTGAGAGTGTGTGTGTGTGTGTGTGTCTTTACGTGTTTCAAAAAAACCAACAACCCAAAACATTTTGGTTTTGTGCACTAAGCACTTTTGAGGGCGATATGGGGCCCTGTAATACGGAGGTTTATAACCTCCTCAGCTAATGCTCTCTGACACTCTGTTTTGATATCATTACTACATTATACTCACAATTTTTGAGTGAAAAAATACAGTACTTAGAAAGTCGAAATTCATAAATAAATTCATGTCAAACCGCACTTAATATTGATTTTGTTAGTGTTCAGATTCAATAATAAGGTACTGCGTGCATGAATATTTAAATATAATCATCATTTCTGCATCTCCTAATGGCCTCTGCTCTTCTACACTCAATTTAAACACAATTTAAAAACTATAATGTATTGAAAAATACTAGGATTTAGCAATAAATCACCATTGGGATACTCCAAGCCTTTTATAGGATGGCTCAATATCTGCTTCTCAAGGGACAGCACAATTAGATTCATGTTTTTAAACTTCTCAATTATCCATATACCATAATTTTATGTGAAAGTTTGTTTCTCTTCCTCCCCCCCTTCCACCTCTGCTCCCCCTCCTCGCCCCCCACCAGATATTCTCCCAGTAGGAAGCGGAGAAATCACTAAGTGTTCTCTTAGCTGGGTTAGTATAGTAAAAAGGAGTCAAAGGTCACAGTCCTCAAACTGAATTAAATCCAGAGGCTGTCAGGGAAAGCAGAACGCTGACTCACTTAATCACATTATTTGGGGAAAAATCTAGGGGGAGGAAAGAGATAAAATGACTCAAAATGAACTTGCCAAGGAGGAAGCGGAGTTTTTATATTTATTTAAAAAGCAATATTCGTCTTTATCAAATAGACGCAGGGTGGTTCGATGAGGATGGAGCTGGCTGGACATGTGCGCAGTCGCAGGCAGGAGAGCTCTGCCAAGCAGTTTTCTCCCTAAGCAGGATCAGTGAGGGGAGGATGCGGTGCCCTCGGTTCCTCCAGTGCCAGGCTGGGGTGTTTGTTGATAGGGGGTGTTTCTGTAGTGCTGGTCGCTAACCCATCTGCAAACCTCACCCTCCGAGGTAGGTCATTATCATTCTCCTCATTTTACATATGGGGAAACTGAGGCACTGGTGGGTGAAATGATTATGGTAGAGCCCCAGTGGCAGAGCTGGGAGCTGGTCCTCGGGTTTCTAACGTTACAGCCTCTGCTCAAGCTATATGGCCATTTTCTCTCTCCCACCAGCATCCTCAGAGCCTGTGATGGAGAGGGAGGTTTAAAGGATCTAGCATTGGAATCTAAAATAATGGCGCTACCATCTGCTGAGCTTAGTGGATCTTGCTGGCATTGGTGTGGTAGTGACGGTGCTGGTATGGAGAGCAGCTTGCCACTTCTGTTGAACGTGTTGCTATCGGATAGGAGGAGATGGTCGATAGATGAGGAGTGGCACTCTGGTGTCTAATGGAGAGGACGTAGCTGTGCCACCCGGTGACGCTGGCAGTGTCACCCAGAGTGCCTCACAACACCATATAAACTGCCACGCAGGGCTGGGAGTTGCAATTGTCAAGAGGGGTAGAAGTGTGGCATGATGAGTAGTGTGCACCCTGATGGTGGAGGGTGGGTAGAGGCTTGCCGAGATGAGCAGGGATCACTAACCTTTATGATTCTTAATCCAGAGCTCCTTTAGGCCATGTTATATGTGACTGGGGTTTTGCTTATATTCTATATTTCACCTAAATTTATTAGAACTATTTTCTAAAGAGGTTTGCTGTGTTGCATTGGAACTAGGTTTTGTCTCATTCATCTGGCAAAGCGTCGGCACAAGCAAAGCTATAAAGTCCCTGTGAGTGGATGAAAGAGAAGTGATCAGTGGTAGAAAAGTCTCACCAAGATGCCATGTAGCCTTTCTGTGTGCTGGGCCATTGGGATCGGGGGACTGTTCGTTCATTTCTCTGGGAGGGGAAGACAGGCATTCTTTCCCTTGCTGGGCAGGAACCACTTTCACTTCTCCTCTGAGGGTTCTAGAGCTCCCTTGTGTTGGTCTGCTAAATACATTTGTAATCCTGTTACCAAATATTGTCTGTCTCCTGTTTAACGGTGGGAGAAGGAAGGGATAGCGGAGTTCTCTGGGAGGGGAAGACTACTGTGACAATTATGTGGGTGCTTCTGGAGTTCTGAGGGTTTTTTTCCTATAAGTGACTTTCTGAGCTTCTGAAAAGTGTCAAAGAGTAGAAACAAAACCTTTCCTGAAGGGAGCAGTGAGTGTGTGACCAATGCAGTTCATCCCATGCATTTCATCAGTTTTGCTGGGGATTCCTTCTTCAGATGCATGGGAAGTGTTAGGGAGCACCTGGGTCAGGGTGTTTGGGATTGGGGTATCGGCAGTGGTGGGGGATGTGGCACCTCTGCTTGGTGGCGGCCCATGTTCAGCACCGTTCCGCTGCAGGGGATGAGGGGTGGGTATAAGACCCGGCCCCATGTCCCGGTATTCCCTCGGCTCATCGGGCCGCGGCCAGCAAGTGGCGCCCCCTGCGGGGGGTGCGGCGAGGCAGAGCGTGTTGAGCACGTGTGTGTGCGGTGCAAAGCCACCGATATCCGGGTGTCCCGGCTGGTGCCACCAGTAGGTCCCTGCTGACTGCCGAGGTTGGTGCCTTGGCTGTGGTGGAGGCAGATGGCACGTTGTTAATGACCGCTGCTGGCACAGCAATGAGGAGTGCCTGGGCGAGGGCGATAGTAAGTGGCATGATGCCATGGGCAAGTGAAGGGCATCTTTGTTCTCTCCACATTAATTTCTTTTTTTTCTGGCTCTATGAAGTCTAAATTTCTTCAACTCCTTCCTGACCTTTTGCTTTCTTGTACTAGCCCCACTCTCTTTTTCTCTTGTTTCTGTTTACTTCTATCCATTTTTTTCTTATCTGATCCTTGTCCCTTCGCCTAGAATGTTTTTGGCTGCCAGTAGCATCCCCTTTATGTTTATATTTTGCTGGATCATGTAGGTAGGAGAGGGAGTGAAAACTAAGGACATTCCTGCTGTCTGCTATAGAAGGGGGTGGGGATTACACTTGGCCTGAGAAAAGGGGTATGGGTCACCTTGGATAAACATCTTTAATTCCAAACAGTGGTGATGGAGACTCATCACTATCAGCAGGTTGGGGTTTTGAATGTTATTAAACTGCTACTTCAGTTACCAGAACAGGAGATGGCACGTGCAGTGCTGCCATACAGAGGATTGTGTCTACCAACGTAGTAGTGAGCACATGCATCCAAGCACATCAACACTAGCTCTGAGGAGTACTGGGTGCATTCATAAGTGCTTATGTGCACTGGGAATTCTGTTTATACATGAGGAATACTCAAGAATGGCTGTTCATCTCCTAGCTTCCCACAGCCAGGTACACATGAATGAATCGAATGGTCATTATTGTATGTATATAACTTTTACTGTCTGTTGTGTGGCAACTTGGATCCTGTAGTAGGCTGTGAAATACCTTATTTTTGATGGCAAACAACTGGAAAGTATGGCTAAACCAGGGGGACAATTCTGGCATGGTGGTTTTGCTGGTAGTTTTGTTGTTACTGGCATGAACTGGCTGCATTTCCAGGTGCCGGATTACATTGTGCCTGAATTCCTCTTATGAAGAAAGGTCTCTTTCCAGTTACCTGTAGAAAATGATCCAAGCTCAGCACCTTCAGCTTCTTTCAGTGATATCATATGTCACAAGACACCATCCTCAGCAGTGCATAGCCCAGTGTTAGATTCTTCAACCACATGCCCAGGAGCCTGAGAGCACTGTTGGAGCCCCCAGTGCTACCTGCTGCCACTTTCCTTGTTGATCTGTTGGAGTTAAATTTGTTGATCAGGAGAAACATGGCCAAAGAAACACCCTGAGTGTGGTGGATGGGTCACTAGAATTGCACCAGGATCGCTAGTTATGATCCAGTCATTTTCTTTAGTATTTAAAGGTAAAGAACAGTTGTGAGTGTACCAAGGGCTTTTGACTTCTACTTAAGATGCAGTCTTCTTTGTTATTATTTCTGGATTAGGAAATAGCTTGATTTTATTTCAGAGCCTATGAGAGGCAAAAATCTGGACTAAGGTGCAGCTCCAGGGAATCTGGTTGCAAAGGGGAGAAACCCCTGCTTGTGTGTAAAAGCCAGCTCTGCATTTGCCTGGAAAGCTTCTATTTCCCAAACAAGGAAAGGGCAAAAAAGGCCTCGAACACTGATTCTTTGAAAGCTGTGAAACTCAGAACAGGTGTGAGCACAGGCAGCTGCCGGGTGCTGTGTGCAGATATTCCTGCTAATGCCTCCTTAGAACTTAATCTCTGAAACCATCTGCTTATGGTGAGCACATGTCCTGGGGGAGGGGGGGGCAGAAGCAGATACAGCAGCCCCTCAACTTCTTCCACTGGAGCCTGAGTAAGAATTCTGAACAGCAGAATCTGCTTGAGTTGTCTGCGTCAAGAGGCCTTATCCTCAGCTTGTGTAAAGCAGGAAAACTCTGGTGTCAGTTCCTCAACTTCAAGATTGTTACTGTTGAGTCTCAGAGATCAAGGTTTGGCTCATGAGCATCTGAACAAAGCCAACACAGTCCAGGATTTGGAGCTGAACCCTTTGTCCCTACAAATACAGGGGATCAATTTTTCTTACTCAGGGTCTCAGTCTGAACAGGAGCAGCTAAAACGTCCAGCAGAATGCCAGACCTGCATCACTCTGGGTTTTCAATCTGAAGTCATTGGGAAGTTGAATAAGTCCTTTGGGTTGTCACCTTACTGCAGCTGTCTGATAATCTCCAATGGAGCCTCCAGGAGTTATCTTTGAGTAAATCACTTCCCTTCCTCATGCCTTTTTTCCCTCCTTCTGTTTCTTATTTTTTTGACTTTGGGAGTGGCAGTCCCTGCTCCAGGGTCTCTGTAATTCAGCACAATGTATCTGAGGATCATAAATGTTATTGTGCTAATAAATGAGTCAAAGCACTACTGCTTGCTGTGCTTCTTGCTTTTTACCTGTGCACGTTTGCTTGCAGAAGCCAAATTGCTCTCAGCCACTGACCTATTAATGACAAGCTAGTTTATCAACTTTGGCAAAAGAAGAAAGCTGTATTAGCCACTGTTGCCCTGTGACTGCCAGAAGCAGTATGGTGACAGGAATGGGTCATACTTCAGCCTGTGACTGAAGGGTCCCCAGCCTCAGAGAGACATTCAGGGACTTTCCCTGCATTTGGTGCTGGCCATAAAAAATTGATCATCCTTTGTTACAGCTTCACTTCTGTCACTTTCCATCCCAGAGTCTGTTTTTTATAGAAAACAAGCTACATTCATCAAAAATGACAGAACACAGACTTAATGTAATCATGTATGGGAACATGAATTGCAAATGCAGAACACAAGCACTAAAATGTATTTTCCATTACTGCCACAAAATGAAATAATCATGAACATTTTCCCCAAGAATGAGAACACATGTAGAGTATACTGACACCTCCAAACCTGCTGCAGGGCCTTGGCCTCAGGTACAGGTAGGCTTCCTGTGTATGGGAACAGAGATCTGCTACTATCAGAAGAGGTGGGTGTCTTCTAATCCTCACCATGGAAATTTGTGGTGGTTATTAGTTACAGCAGCTTCTGCAGGCTCATTTGTGTGACCTTATGGCCCCCTCTGGGTGATAAAGATCTCATGATACTTCTAAGTATAACTGAGCAGAGGTGCTAGAAAAGTAGACAATTCTGAGTTGCTCTTTAATTCTAGATTCTACTTCTAACTACTGCTGGATCACTTATCTGATCTTGATAACCTCAGACAAGTCCTTTTGCCCCTACCCTGCTTTTATGCATAAGCTGCCAAAATACAGATATGCTTATTTAAGTCTATTAAGTGATTTAGAGTTGGTACAAGACAGCATGTTAACCACATTATTCCTTTCCATTGCAGACATGCTGGACCACAGTTGTGCCATACTCTGTTGAACATCTGCTGTACTGCACTCCAGATACGGCTGCGTTTCACAGACAGGTAAGGTTATACTTGCCTTTCCATCTGATTCTTGTATTTGTGACTTGCTTTAGTATCAGAAATGTGACTGGATTACCTCTGTCAGGAGAGAGTAATAAAAGTGTAGTATTCTATTATACTTCTATTAATAGTGTAATTAATACACTATATATAGAAGTGTACACTTCTATTAATACACTATTAATTCTATTACACAAGGAAGTATAATAGAATTGGGAATAACCAATCTGTAGACTAAACTAAATCCAGTACTTGCTCAGTAATTAAGATATTAAATGTATACAAGTTCTCATCCAGCCTGTACTTGCCACAATTCTGCAGATACGCTAATAAGGGGTGTTGGAGCCTGCCCTGCTGAAGGATAGTTGGATATGGATCATGATGATGTCTGGAAGGGAAACTACTAGTTTGATCGAAGCTATGTACACAGACAGCACTGAGTGCTGATGGAATGATACAGAGAGAATAAGGCAGAAAGACAGGGCTGGTTTACATCTCATCCAGCAGAAGCTGTTATGAGGGACTTATTGATCTCTGATTCAGCCACAGGCCATGGGTTAAATGATGGGAGGGATGTATTTGAAGAGACCAGTCTAACTGCACCCAACAGGAGGTGCTGAAGAGATCAGCATGCTGTGCTGGGGTGGACTTTTTTCCTCCAAAGATGTGACCCTGTCGTAAAGGGAAGAGGGAGAGATTTTGTTCTAAATGCATTAAAATGATGTCTTTGCATAAGAGCAATTCAGATTATAAAAAATACATAAAACAAATAGGCTCAGCAGCTGTAGAATTCAAGAGAAAATCTGGATTTGGAAAAGATTCTTAACTTTTTAGTAGTGAAAAAAACATTTGGTCTTATGCATCTTTCCAGATGTTTATACACAGTCTGTCTCCTCTCTGAGAAGTTTGCTTAAGGACCTTCATAGACATGTTCATATGGTCATATATGTGTAATCTCCTTCTATGTACGCACATTCTTGTACATTTGACACACTTCATGTGCATGTACATCGTCTCATCTAAATTAACTTCCTTTTTGAATTAATGCACTTATATGCATATACATCAGTATGTCCCAAGGTGCATATATGTATCTTTGTTCATATTCCCATATATGCATGAGGTGATCAACATAGGCAAATTGAAAAACTAAGTTATTCCAAACCTTGTGTTATTTCTCATTTTGTTCCCAAAGGGTAAATGGACTCATTCCAAATGAAAGGTAATCTAGGGATCTGAAGTTTTACGTTTTAGCATATAGTTTAGTTTAAGCACTGTACTATAGACTGTAAGCTCTTCAGGGCAGTTAGTAGATTCCCTTGTTTATACAACAAAGGCAATGTCAGATTGATGAAGACTTAAAGTTCTAGGGCAGTGCAAATAATAACAGTGATCAGATTCTACGGAGAGATGAGCTGGGCAGGAAGGACCCTCGGAGAACATGCAAGGCCATCCACATGAACTTGCACAGAAAGTTGGTCACTGTTTCTTCCGCTGGGTTGGAATACTTTATTTACAACTTTGAACGCACTCCACTTCAGTGTTGTCTGTGTGTGGCTCATAAAATCTAGCACATATGGATGTTCCGTACTCTTCTCTAGAGCTGATACACATATGTATGTGTAGTCAAAAGCCAGACTTTCAGAAATAACTTATAAACATTCATACAATATATCAAATGTCATCATTGCAGGTAACCACCTATGTACAGCGTGTTTGACATTGGAAAGGTGTGTGTCATATGTATGTGTTAAGTGTGTGTATATGTGTATAGATTTTATGTTTCTGCTTATTTAGCCAGGGGTACACATACATTTATTCATGCCAGCACTGAACTGCATAGTCCAGTATGGATAGTATGTGCACACCTTCCAGAAGAGGGCATCTGCCTCCCAATGCAGCAGCCTTCCTTACCCAAAGGCCCCCAGCCTCTTGCACCTGGGCACTGGCATCCTGCTTGCCAATGGAGGTGAACGGTGCCAAGCACAGGGTGAAATATTAAGGCAGCCGCTTGAAATTCAAAGTGTTTCTTTTAATTACTGGGTGGATGCCACATGTCGATCCAATCCAGCTCTTAAATTAATCTTAATTACATGGATTTTGTAACTTTGGCATTAGCCAGCCACACAAAATATGTATTTCATAATCCTAGAAACAGGGGAAAAAAAGACTGCTGCTGAGCTGAGAAGTCAGCTGATGATGTTATCAGCCTCTGTGGCTGTGGGTGTAAGTGTCATTGGGGTGTGTCTGAGATGGTATCGGGAATACCAAATTAATTCACTCCTGCAAATATCAAAACAAGCTTTTTGCCGGCAAGTAGGGAATAGGCAAGATGTTTGAGCTGCTATATTTGGAGCTTCTATGCCATCCAGTGCTGATACAATAAAGAACAGAAGCATCAGGGAGGGGAAGTTGGTGATCTGCCCTGTTTTGGTAATAAGTTTTGAGTGTGCATACCCACAGACTGCTACTCAAGCCTTTAGCTGTTCACATTATACTTGTTGATTTGGAGTGGGAATCAGGAATCCTGTCTTTGTAGCTCTGCCATTGACTTTCTGGGTGTGACTGGGCAAGGGGAGGGAAGCTTTCCATCCCTATGCTTTGGTTTTCATTCCTTCCTTCCTCCCTTTTGTTTGTTCAGACTTTTTTTTTTCTGGATAGGAGCAATCTCTTAGTATGTGTCCATTCAGCATTATATGGCATCTAGGTGCTACTCTGCTATGGATGATGATAATGGATAAATTGAATTATCTCAGGAGAATTGATACTTGTACTCTCTGTTAGGGGTGAGCATCTAGGATCTCTCTGAGCATCCATCATGCCAACTTTAAATAGAAAAGAGAGCTGGGAATAGATGGTCAGGGATATTCATAGGAAATGCAGACACACAATTTGCCTTACCAGTCACTGCATGTTCTTTAAACAGGAAGCAGGGCCTCAGCTATCCCAAGGGATTGGTGTCCCTTGGGATTAACATTCCTGCTGACAGGGTTCCGCCCCTGCTTCTGCAGATGAGACTTGAAAAATGATAGATAAAACGGGGAGTAAGCACAATTGTAAACTATTCTTTGGCCTTCTTGTTCTAAATCTGAGTCACAATGAGAGCAGAGTGAGTATAGCCAAGAGTGACTCGTGGTGAAGTGGCAAAGTGTATTTAGGAACCTTTTCTGTGTTACTACTGCAGACCCAGGTGGTAGAGGAAGAATAAGGAGCAAGCAGAAGATCTGTGTGTGTGTAAGCACATTCACCAGTGGAGAAACATTCTGCTGCACACAAATGTACATACAGGCACTTGTGCACACCTGTACCTTTTATTTGCACCTCCATAAGCATCCTGTTTCCATTTTCTCTACAATACAGGCACCTGAAATCTTTGTAGAGTTATTTTTTTCTCTATAATAAGCTTGTAAATGGCTCATTTTATGGCTGACTTGTGAGTTTGTTCAGTGCCTGCATGATGTATTTGATTTGAAGACATCCCTTTTTATTCTTACAAATTTCTTGTGTTTGGCTCATCTACCGCTGATCATATTTCTGTCTTTCTGGTTAACAATTTTACCTTCTAAAGCTTTTCCTGAAGTTGCTTTACAGGGCAAGGTTAGCTTGGATATCCATTTGAGGGGTTGTTTTCAGAGCACTTCTGGAAACATAAGTGGGAAAATGTTAAACCTCATGTCAATTTGCCTAATTGATGTGAAATCTGATTGTGGCCAGGGAGGAGTGGATTTCCCTGCTTTAGTCTTCTGAATAATGTGCCCATCTGAAAAGAGAGAAAATCTACTAAATCCTGGCAGCCAATGCAACTGTCCTCCCAGGTTGGAATTCTCCCATACAGAGCAAACCCAGGGAAGTTACATGCCTGATCCCTTGGGACACCCTGTAATGCTGGACCCCTGTATTTTGTTCTGGTTGAAGCTGATGGAGTGTTCTGTAGTGAAATTATTTCGATTCCAATTTTGTCAGGTTTCTTGGGCTTTTCTCCAAAGCACTTGTTTCTCGAGTAATGGTAACAGAATCTGGATTAGCTAAACTGCTCTGCTCCTGAAATACTGTGTCATTTCTGTGCTCTTGAGATACTGCAACATGCAGTTTTTAATCTCAGAGGCTTGCTGAAGTTGGTGTGACTTGAATAGGAATGATACAGAACTTCAGTTTTCACATTTGAAAACCTTTAGATGGCTGAACTCATCCAGCAATGGGGAAGAAGCCAGCAGGCAAATGGAAAAACCTTTCCAGCTTTCAGGGGAGGTAGGAAACAGAATGAGTTAATGTTGGCCCAAAGGGCCACAATAAATAATGAGAGCTCTTCCAAGTATATCGGGGGAAAGAAATACGAGAGAGAAGGTAAGCCCATTAATAAATTAGGAGCAAGCTGGAATCAATGGTGAGGCTAAAATGGCTGAGCTACTTAACTTTTTTTTTAATTGGTCTTTAAGAAGAAAAATATAGAAATGGAATATGGACCATTAGGAAGTAATGAGCATCTTGGCACCCAAGCTGTTGATGTAAAGCAGATAAGGGAACACTTGAAAGAACAGATAGCAACAAATCAGCAAGTCCAGCTGATGAGCATCCTGGGATGTTTGGCTGCTGAATTCACTGAACTGCTGGCAGGTAGTTTGAAGAGTTGTGGATTAAACAGGCAGGTCCTTCATGGTAAGTCCATATCAATAGTTCTGCAACAAAGGCCAGCCTTAAAAAACTATCAGGAGTGATCCTGCACTTACTGCTTTACACAGCCCATTGTGTTATCAGCTTGAATTGGTGCTAAAATGAGTTATGCGAGTTTCAAGAAGCCTAAGTTCAGAAATTGGCCAGACTAGATGGTTCCTTTGCTTCACGTAATTAAAATTAACACTTTTGTCTTCTCAGTAAAGTTGCATGATTGGACTGGAGCTGATCCAGCTGTGCCAGGGAAAACCCACCTAATAAATTTACCTAAGGGTTTGTGGCTTTCAGTTTAGCTTAATGTTCAAAAATGCAGCTCCTGCAGAGCAGTCTAGCAGATGGATCTCTGCTGCTGTAACCTTTCTGCTGTAAGACGTGAGGCTGCTCTGATTTTTCCTCCAAATGATTCTTTGGTTTTGCTATTTTAAGTAATGTTGTACTGCTCCTGAGGTTGAACTTAGTGTTTTGTTCCTGTTGTTGAAGTTGGTCTGTTGAGATGAAGTACAATAGCATAGGCTAAGTGGGTCAAGACGTGTTCTAGACTGCTGAAGTGATGGGCGCACTTTGCTCATCCAGAAGGGCTAAAGCCATTCTGTGAGTATGGAGTCACCACTCTATAGGCATAGCTGTATGAACAGGAGTGGTATCTTTCTTTTAAAAGCATTTCCAAGTCTGCAGAGGGGATTGTAGCTCTTTCTCTGATTCTTTGTCAGGACTTGGGGAGAAAATTGGTGAGCAGGATTCCATTACAGAAGGATTTCCCCTGTAACAATGTCTGTGAAGGACATTGCTTCCAGCATGGAGGAATTGGTGCTCTGAATACGGTGTATGGGCTCGGGGAAAGCAGTGTATGAGCACTTTTCAAACAGATCTTGCTGAGCTGCTATGTAAGATGTAGCGTATCTGGTGCTCTCCTCAGCCTAGTACTAGCTTGGTGCTTTTTTAGCAACACAAAGAAAGATGAAGCAGAATATGAGGCGCTTACACAGATGGATAATTTACTTAAGGTCTTATTAAAGCCTTTCTCTGAAGCTTGCTGAATAAACCATCAAGCCATACAGAGCTTTTCCAGATGATATTGTTCCAGGTGAATAAATTCTTGTTTACCACATTTCCTTAACAATTGAGGTAGTTTACGGGCTTTTGCCTAAAGTTATCTTTGCAGGTTGAAAGAATAGAGCTGGATTTTACCCTGTAGTAAGACCTGTTCCCTTTCTAATTTTCCTCCAAAGGAACTCATTCTGATGTGGTGTATGGTTTTACAGAACTCTGAGTTAGCCCTGGAAGGCAAGATTTGCAGTTGCATTGCGGATCCACTGGTCACTGACCTCAGGGCACAGGGAATGCCCAGCCAGGAGAGCTTCCTAACTGCATCCACCCTTCTCTTCAGTCCTGCCAGGGGTAGGGACAGCTCACTGTGTGCAATGTCCTGCAGAGCATACAGCTGAGAGGTACAGTGAGGGTAACTCTCCCCAGGTATTTGATGCCTTGATTATGTAGAGTCTTTTCCATTTGCAAATAGTGTATGGAATACATTAGCACAGAAGCTGAGATTCTCCAGCAGTTATGTTTCAATTTTCTGTCTTTCTCATTTCTCCTCCTACGCATCTTCTTTATACCCCCCAGTGATACAGAAAGCTTAGACTTAAATGATTTCAGTGGGTGAGAGGCAGGAGGTGGGGAAGGACCTAATATGAAAATTACTTTAATTTAACAGTCTGTCACTCACGCCGGCCCAAAGGAGCTCTAAGACCATTATCAGTGACCCTATGGGCCACCCTGCTTCTCCTTTCCTCAAGCATAAACTTGAACTAATATACACACCTATGGGTGAGAGCATGCTTTCTTCCCCACCTGCATATTTAGAGGTAAAATAAGGAGACGTTTGATGATGGAGGTTGAGGATGCTGTGAATATGAAGTCTGAACCTTCCCTTGCACAGTAGGTGCTTAGTGAACTCGATAGCACTGGTGAAGTCCAGGTTTACTTTACTTTTAAACCAAGGGTCCCAGAGGAAAAAAATCATCCCTGTTTATGGTCATGGAGGAAGCATTTCTGGGCTATCATTATTTATTAATATACCCCTTGTGATAGCACCTAGAGACCCAAACACTGGTCTGTTAGAGAAGGTTCTGCAGCAGAGGTTGAGTAGGGACACTCAGCTGCCTCATCTCTTTGGTAATGGAGCCCTCATTCAAGACTACAGCGCCTAGATCCACAGTAATGAATGTAATTAGTTCTAATAATGGGTGAGGTGATACTGTCAAATGAGAGATGAGAGGGTTCAGTTGGGTTCTTAGGGCTCTGTTCTTGTTTATGCAAAGGTCTTTTTATACCAGTCTGGCAGTGCAAAGAGGTCTGAAAGATGAATTGGAAAGTTAAAAGGCTACCCTGTGGGTCTCTGGCTGTTAACATCCATCTTTGCTCACCTGGCACAACCGGAGGGAATCAAATGCCAAGCAAATACAGTGGACAAAAACCTCTGCTGGTGTAAATATGTATCACTCCTTTGACTGCAGTGAAGCTATGCTGATGGAACCCAGCTGAGGACTGGATTCAAGGAATAAATGTTTTTTGCCCTTAGTCTGTATGTCCAAAGTCAAGTCCTTTGCATGTCATGTCCCATTCAGTGTTAGAGAAGGTTATATCTCGCCTCCTTCTCTCCACCTGGTCTGTCCCCTCTCCTCTGGATAAACAGTATTTCCCCACTGCATTCCCAGTCCCTCACGCTTCACCAGAATTAAATTCATCATTCATTTTTTATGGTTTATACATAGCAGTAATTTATGTTTTCAAATATATTGAGGTCACACTTTAGCAGAAAAAGAGTGTTTCACATTTAAATTGAAGGCATGTTCGTTCCATTAAACAGAGATGTTTTGGATAATTTTAAAAGGCTAAAAGTAGTAGATAGTAACATTAAAATAAAATTTGAGAGATGTAATTACACCTAATCGTACCATAAAATAATCAATACTGCATTACATTATTTCTGACTTCCCCAGTTATAGCCTTTTTTTGTTAAGCTTTTGAATATTGATGAGGTCAGTGGGGTCACAGTCGACTCTCTGAGGTCTAATGGAGGTGGAATTAAGGTGGTGTCCTCTCCTATTATATCTGAGCAGGGAGGTGAGCTCTCTACTTTCTCAAACTGGAGAGATAACATGGCATCAGAAGCCAATACCTCGGCATCATTTCTTGAGCTGAGCTGATGCTGTCAGTAACTGCTGACGGGGAAGCTGGCAGCGCTGTCTCCCCATCACAGAGCCACTCAATTACACACGCCAGGACGCAGAGGAAATGATGTTCACATCAACAGAGATCATTACCAGCTGGAGACCAGTGTGTGTGAGGTGACAAGAACCAGTTCCTTCCAGTTCAGCCAGGGTTTTCCCTGTTGTGTCTGCGGATCACTGAAAGGGGTTTTGTTGTGCCCTTCTCCTCCTCTGCCCCTTTAATTGTGCCTTTCTGCCTGACACGTACCTATAACAACAGCCTTCTCTGACTGGATTGCAGAGCATTCATCCTTCACCAGCCTTTGTGTAAGGACATGGAACACATCAGGGAAAGCTGGGATTCAGTACAGGTGTTTGAACACAGACCTGCTTATCCCAGGAGGTACATGGCTGATGGAATCTGAGTAGATGGTGTCTCTATCACCATAAAGGTCTCAGTTTGAAAGGCCCTGGTCAATACTATTCATAATTTAGGGATCTTGTAGACATCTGTGCATTTCATTTGGGAATTTTTTCCTGTATAAAGAAATAAATACCTGCTGGGAGACAGTGATCTGTATTTTCCCTTGTTTCAATGTGTATCCCTCTAAATACTTTAATACTTTGGGTTAGGGCAGTCTTGAGCATTTAAAACAAGAGGTAAAATACTGGGGGGCCCCATTCTGCACCCAGATTTCTCATAATGTGCTGGTATGTGCTTCCTGCAAGTGATTTAGAATTTAACCCAGGGAAGGGGCTGGAATCTGAAGAAATATACAGCAGTAATCCTAGGATTTGTATTTTGCCTTCTGTGCCTCTGTTTCTCCATCCATACAATGAGTATAAAGTTCTTTTTATTGAAGTCTGTTTTGCATAATGGAGGTAAGAGAAAGGTTTCTTTGCTTTTGATAAGCCCTTTGAAAAAGGCAACAAAATGTCATTTTTCTGGGTTCTGATCATAAATATCAAGAAGGATGGAATTTTAAACCAGAACCAAATCAAGCAGTACCTCTGCATTATTCCTTTCCCATTGCCACAGCATCCTCAGATTACAGCGCTCAGAACAAAAGGCAAGATAATGAGCAGGCCCCTATCATTACCATTAATAATAAAAATGATATAATGTATTTTTAAAACTTTCCTTAATGCAACACCAGCTCGGTCCTCCCAACCTTCAGATTATCACATCTTCCCAAATATATATATCTAAACACATAGATGAAAGTGTCAGCTGTGGGGAACATGCACAATGCAGTTCAGACGCTGGATCTCTCTATCCACTATGCTTTTTCAGGGGGGCTCATCCCCTCCGGAGGGACAATCTCCTTCCACCACCCTTCTCACATCAGAGCAGCCCCCCCCAGCTTGCCTGTGAAGTTAATCCTCCCCTTACACCCAGTGCTGTCCCTGAAGCCTGGCTATGTGTGTGCCCCCTGCCCTCATCACTCTTGCTGTGCCAGTTCTTAAGGGTTTTCCTGCTACCTATTCCCATATACACCAAACTCTGTACGGCCCCTTTCTGTCATCACCCCCTTCTGTTTTACTCCATGCACCCCGTTTTGTTCCTGCTCTGAAATCCAGTTGTTAAAGCTCATACTAGAAGGTGGATATTTGCCCAAAAGCAAACTACCAGCAGCCCTCCCTCTATTGCAGATAAAAGCCAGCCCCGTGCCTCTGATGAGGCTGAATTGCTTTCAATTGACAACAGAAGCTGCTGCTGCTCTTTCTTTCTATTTTTTTTAAATTTGAAAATGGAAGGGACACTATTAGGAAATTTACATTTGCGAATATGATATTTAATTAGCAATATTAATAAATTAATAGAAGCAAAGAACCTTGTTGAGGCTCCAAATTAATAAAACATGCTTTAGCTGAGTAAATGAGGTGAGCCAGGGATGTGATGCCCATAGAGGATACAGGGGAAATCTCACTCCCTGAATACCCCTTGAAGAGTGAGTGAGGGGCAATAGTGAACTGGGGCAAAGGTTCTCCTATCTTGCAGTGCTGCTCACACTCATACACTGGCCCTTTCCCTGTCCTGCCACAATATTTACAACAGGAAATTAGGAACAGCTTTTCTGCCCACCTTCCCCTTTCCCCTGCCAAGAAGCTGAATGAATCAGTGGTGGGGAGTGAAGGAGGAGCAGTGCCTACAGGTGTAAGGTAACAGAAAGGGCAGTGCAGGGCAAATGCTTAGGAATGTTTGGCCAGATCCATAGAAAGCAATAAGGGAGACTTAGAGCATTTTCTGATCTGATCCTGTGCTAAATACGGAGCTCAGGCTCTCACTGATCTATGACTATATCCCGCTTGGTCTCTGCAGGGCATTTGGAGGGCTTTGCCTCAGAGGGACTCTCAGTCTGTGGCATACAGAGCAGGTCCATGCAGGAGGCGATGTCTCAGGGAAGAAGAGAAGCAGTACAGTAAATGTCAGTGGGGGCTCAGCTCAGAAGAATGACCACATTAAGCAAAGGTCTGGCATGGCATGAGATAAATTGCTGTGAGGTTCACAGGGGTCAGTCCCAGGTATGTGTCCCAGTCTTAAAGTGCATCTGTCGCTGCTTTGAATCTGGGGTGCGACTCCAGAGTGGGAGCTAGTCCTCTGCTGCTCACTGATCACCACTCTTCAGGGCACTTACAGCATATGCTGTAAATTTCTGTGCCTCATCTGTCATGGTGAAAACTCTTTGCTTACCTGGACTCAGCAGGGCAGTGAATGCAGAAGAAGGTGGTACAGCCCTTTCCCATGCTGCTGCATTACTGCAGGCAGTAGGTCAGGGGGTCCTGGGACCTCAGGACTCCAGGGATTCCGTCAAGCAGGAGCCTGCAGTTCCAGGTGACTAGAGTGACTTCGTCTGTCATGAAGTCTGGGACAGGAAGAGGAGAATGTGGCTGTCTGGAGCCTGTAGTTATGCATGGAAAAGCCTTTGCAGTGTTGTGACAGAGAATCAGCTGCATGGAGATATTTCAGGTGATGTATTACTATGTGTGCAACAACTGGTGCAGCCTCTTACCTTGATGGCTGGCTCAGGAGGGAGAGCAAAGGAGAAGCAGGCCCCTGGGGAACCAAGCTAGCAGTCAGAGCAGTAGCTCTCCTGGGGTCTGTGTGACATTCACACACATCACCGTGAAGTCACGCTCTCCTGCAGAGCATGGGAGAGGTGATTATTTATTAATGTACTGAGCACTGTCCCCATGCATCACTCTGCCTTGCTCTGCTGCAGCCTCAGCAGTGCAGCACTGGGACACCACAGCCGGCTGGCCTCTCTGTGTGCACCAAGGTGTCTAAGCACCTTGGAGGGACCCCAGAGCAGGGCAGTGATGCTGGAGGAGGAGAAGGCAAACACATGAATTTTCTGGCATAATGTTCATTGTTTAGTAATGCTTTTTGGATGCTCAGCTCTCATGGACCAGTACTAGACTTAAAACCAGGCAGCTTGGTATTCCGTGAGCCTGTCCTAGGAGCCCCAGGGTGCTTTTCAACTGTGACATGAATGCTTTGTTGGCAGACGTCTCTGTCATGGTGTTCTCCTCTATGTATTAGGGATAGTAGCATGCATGGGATGTTCACAGATCAGCCTGCACTGTCACTCCTTCCTTCAGTGCAAAGTATGTAGAAAGCTCTCCTGGTGTAAGCCCTCATGCCATGAGAAGGGGAAGCACTTTTCTTGGTGTGAAGGACAACAAAGAGGACAGGCAGCCTGCAACCAGTTTCTCTCTAAAATTGAACAGAGGTAGATAAAGAGAGGGATGTGAGTACCTTGCCTGATCCCACAGTGGCTCAGCTGCTCTTCTCCCTTCTCCAGGGATGGCTCATCCCCACTCTGTGGTTTGTGTTACACTCCTGATGGCTGACATCTTCACTAATTGTGGAAAAGTCTGCTATTGGAATGGCATGTAGGCAGGTCTCCTGGGAGAGCTGCAATTCCAGAAACAACGGGGAAATGGCAGAGATATCGAGGACTCCGGTTTGCAGTGCCACTCTTTGTATAGAGACAAGTATATGGTAGGTGTGGCAGAAGAAGAAAAAGGAGAAAAGTTGGCTTGGGTGGGGTGTAGGGAGTAGAGATGGGTGAGGATGGCATGAGCTCATAGATGTAGGCAGGAATGGAGCTCGGCAGCATGTGGATGTGAAATATGTATTGGGATCATCTTGGGATAAAGGAGAAGTCCTGGTGTAGGCAGTCATTAATCTCGGAGATGTGGGCCACGATGAGGCGTTCTGAAGCTTAGCCCCAAGGTGGGGCTGCCTTTGATGGCAGTGAGTGCACACACAGGCTCTGGGCTGTGCCTCCAGCAAGCGAAGTCAGTTGCTGGGAACCACCTCTAGGCTCATCCGGAGTGGTGGACACCTCCTGGGCCTTCCAAGGACTTTGGCTTCGGACAATAAGGCCTCCGCGCTAAGGATCTGTAAGGCCAAATGCATGGTCTGCAGGGGGAAGGATGGTGCTGCAGAAAAACTTCCAGACCACTGGGGTGTTGTTACTGTAGGCCATTTGTTCCCTGTAGATTAAGGTTCATAGCCCTTGGGTCTTGAGCTATGGAGACTTAAGGCCTTTGTAAGATGTTCTCTATCTGCAGAGGTTGGTCTTGCCTTTTTTCCCTCTCTTTCATCGGTGGCTTATGAAGCGCTACAAAAATTCAGTAGCAGACTTGAAATACCTGGATTGGGTCTCTGTGTTCAGAGCCCATTTTTGTGCCTGGCAAGAATCCTGAGAAAGAAGTCCTGCGCCCTGCATGCTGCCCCAGGCATTGCTGCTTATCACACTCTGCGGGGCTGACGCATCCAGGAGCGGGCATGCACCATCTGGGCTCCCACAGACATGCTGCTCTGCCACTGCATCTCCTTCCTGACCTGCTCATCCTGTCCTGGCTCTTTCTTTAGCTCAGGTTGCCAGACAGGGTGCTGGTTTTATGAAGAGTATAGGCTACTCCAAAGCCATCTTCCTTTGTGACCCAGACCCAAGGTCTCTCATGCGAAAGACTAGCATCATAACCTTTCCACCACTATCCTGTTTAATCCCCTGCTTCTAGTGAAAGACACTCAGTGGAAGCCTGAAGGAATGTCTGGGCTCATTCATGAGCTGGAGCTCTGTCCTGCCCTTAGTCCTTGCAACTGACACCCATGCAAACGACAAGGGAGGAAATTGCAGGCAGAGGAAAGGCAGTGAGGAGGATGCTTCCTTGTGCAACGCCTGAAGGGCTGGGGGAACGATTTGCACATCCCTGGGCATGACTCTTGGGGCCACGGTGCTCAAAGGGTCACATCCGAGTTTGTCCTGTGAGTGGTTTGAGGTGTAGCCACCTGCATGAAGGCCCTCCAAAGCCCTGTGCTTACACTGCTGTTGCCATGCAGCTTTGGGGGCTGATGGCATAATGAACTGGAGGCCTCTGTCCTACCGAGGGTGCAGTTTCCATGTAATTTCCTAGTAGTCTTAAGCAGTGCATTGGGGTACATGGAGAACAGCAGGAAAGTGTTAATTCCCGTCTTTTTCTGCCTGCAGGAAGCTCTGCAGTTGCCTTCCCTGAACACAGGGATTTGCAAAGTAGCAAGGAATTAATTTCTTCTGTTACCGACACTATCCAAACTGGAAATCTGGCAATAAGTGTCAAGTCCGGGGATTGCTGCACCTTTGAGGAAAAGGAAAAGTTGAGGCTGGTGTGGCTGGGGAGTCCCTAGGCTTGTGGGTGTACCTGCAGAAAAAGCTGCGCTGTGTGCGTTTGGTCCTCAAATGGGTGGTAAATTCTGCACTAAACTGTTTTGGCCATTGTACCTTTCGCATACATGTAGAGGGCTGACTCATCCAGGCTGAGGTGCTCTCCACTGAAATCTTGCAGTATTTCTCTCCTCTATACAAGGACTTCGGACGCTGGTGGACTTAATTAAATCATCTCTTCATAACTGCTCTTTTAAAACGGCCCGTCTTCCATCTCCCACTTAGCGTAGGGTGTGCGACCGAGGCGGGAGCTCCCATGGAGCCCTGAGAGGAAGCAAGGCCGGGGCAGCCCCGAACCGAACGACCCCGGCTCTGGCTGTCGCTTGCCGCTCTCCGGAGAGCCCCCTCCATCCTCCAGCCCCGGGGTGCTCCCGAGGCTCCGCGTCCCGGCAGCGCCGGGCTCTGCCGCCGGCACCCCGCGGCCGGCGGGCAGCAGGGGGC
>JASSUY010039615.1:0-12815 GCA_032466535.1 Forpus xanthops | reverse complement strand
GAGGAAGAAATTCTTTACTGTAAGGGTGGTGAGGCACTGGAATGGGTTGCCCAGGGAAGTTGTGAATGCTCCATAGCGGGTGGTGTTCAAGGCTGGGTTGGACATAGCCTTGGGTGACATGGTTTAGTGCGAGGTGTCATGGCAGGGGGGTTGGAACTAGATGACCTTAAGGTCCTTTCCAACCCTAACTATTTTGTGATTCTATGATTCTATGACTGACTGCCTCAGAGCTGCCTGTGAATTCGAGCTTGGAAGATTCCTGTTCACTATGGTTTATTTTCTCCTGCTGTACTGAAATGATTTTATGCACCTGTCATCACTAGCCAGAGACTTAACCCTACTAATTTTTTCAGTTTCAGATGTTCCTGGTTGAAAATTTAGTGCACTTGATCTTAAGACTGTCAGGTTTTGTAGTTTCAATAGCAGGACACACTGCTGTACTACTACGGACTCTTAAGATTTATATTTAATACATTTGCTAGATCACGGATTGAAAACTCAGTTTCTCCAAGACCTGAAGGGGTCTCAGTAAGTCACCATGAGATCCAAGAACTTCCTTGAAGGAGCAAGAAGCATGTATCAATTTTTCCCTGATGTGAAACTCCATGCCAGGTGCTGGCTGGACTGCAAAGATGCCGTAAGCCAGTCTTCATGGGAGTCAGCCAGAGCGGCTTCCTGCCTCTGCTGTCCATGGCAAATACAGCTGTGCTGAGCAGCAGCCCAAGCAATGGTCTCATGACTAATTGTGAGTGATAAGTCAAATTGCCAAAGTTCTGAAATAGGTCAGGACCACTTTTTGCTGGACACTGTTGAGCACTGTCTGACCAACAAGCTCTTGACCACTACAGTTTTCAGTGGTGTATTGCACAGACCTGGGGGAAGAGAAAGTAGTAGAGGAATATCAAGTATTTCCTCTCACTCTTTGCAGACTAGGCATTGCATAGCTTGCTGTTCACAGAGAAAATGCACCATCTCTTTCACAATGTAAGACCACAGTGTCCCACTTCAGCTTCAGGGAAGACCAGCTTCATAAACAGTGCCATATCCAAACCTCTTTTAAGATGGGCATGTTTTGCCACAGGGATGTATGATGAGAGGTGTTATTTCTCATTAAGCACTCTGTAGGCTAGATACAAAGACTAGGTTCTTATCTGAGAACAAAAGATTTAAGCATAAAGTACAAGTTAAAGCCCACAGAGAAGAAACAGACCAATTTCTAACAGGTTATATCATTGCTGCAGGTATGAAAATCTTGTAGCTACCAGTGACACAGAAGAGGTCTTCACCATGAAGAAGATTCATGGGGAATAGGAACTAAGCAACCTGGCAAGAGGGGTGTGAATCGAATGTGCAACACACCCTGCAATGCAGGAAATAACACATTATTCATTCTTTAAGGAGTTGGGAAACATCTTTCTGCTTTTCAACATCAGATGAATGCTTTCTAGCAAAAAACCTCTACATATGCATACATATACACACACACAAGTCTGCTGATAGGGTATGATACACCTAAATTTGGGAAAATCACCTCATGGCTTTATTATAGCAAATTACACTTGTATAATGAAATGTACCGGCAGGCAAGCTGAGTGGGTGTAGGTAGGTTGCATGCTTCAGCAGTAACTTAGAAAGCTGTTTCCTTAGCACATGCAAGGAATGTAAAAGCCTCAAGTACTTTTTTTATTCTTTTTTTTTTTCTTTTTTTTCTTAAATTTTCTGGCATCTTTCTATTTACAGGAGGGAAGATACTCTGTCTATATGGCTAATGCCAAATTCCTAACTACTGTACAAGGAGAGATGAATAAACCAGGATTTGCACCTAAGTGGAGGTAACATGTTTTTTCTGGCAGGTGCCTAAAACCAGCACTCCTGACTGACAGTCAGTGTTGGCACGGAGTTCTCTCCATTGCCCTTCATCTGTTGGCTTAAAGTCTCAAATCTGGACATACTCTCTATTTGGACTGTGTTGGGACTCAAAATTTGCATTTCTTGAACTAGTATTTTTGGGCTGTCTACACTTCTAGGTTATTTTTTTTTTCTTGTTGACTTGTTTAGTGTGTCAGCATCATTAATAGTGCTTGGGAAGTCCTGGCCTGACATACAAATCAGTAGGATTCCTCTTGTCTGGGTCTCTAGCAGTCAGCAAATTCAGAAAAAAAGGTATAGCAATGCGAAGAAATTCACCACATGTATGTGTAAGAAACAAAGATGTTCAGATTTATCTCACTATAACCCCTCTTTCCTGTCATTTTTTGAGCCTTTCTGACCATTGACCTCCTATGCTAGAACAGTTCTGCATTTTTCTTGCAAGAGTCCTTATCAATTGTGCAATTTTTCCTGCAAGAGTCCTTGTCCATGTGACCTACACATGCTACACAGGCACAGGAAGGGTTTGTTGTACACCTCAGAGGACATCTGCCCCCTGTTTGTCCAGGAGTGGGTGACAAAGACCAAGCCACCAGAGAAAGCAGAGTGATCCACATGGGCCAAGAATTGTTCCTGGCATTGCTACTCAGGAATTTCGAGAATAAACTCTGCTTTTCCACATACATTTTGAAAAACTCAAAAAATTGTATATGCATTTTCAGAAACATATAAAATTTACTTTTTTCAGGTGTAGTCCTCAAATTGATGTTGGGTATTTCACTTGTGGACAGCTTGGGGCCTTAATGATGCAAAGAGAAAAAAAAAAACTTTTGACAAGAATAAGGACAAAGAATTGATCTGTATAGCAGCCATGTAGGCTAAAACTATTTCAGTACAGCTTGAAAATCTCACTAATTAATTACTTTGACATGAAATAAAAATTGGAATTCAGTGAAGCTCTAGCTTTTTTTGAGGCAGCATACATTGTTTCTTCAAGTTTTCTGAATATCATCAAGCGGAAGGGCTGTGAATTTAGCCTCCTAAAGGAGAGAACTTCTGCTAGACCTAGTGACCTGAGTAGTCTGCTGGGTAGGAGAAAAACCTTACAGGTTCTTCATATTTTTAAGCATGAGCATTTAGGGAAGTTCAGAAAAGCAGAAATGTAACATGTCTACACAAGAAAAGAGGCATTAGCAAAATAAGCAAATTTATGCTTTCAGAACAACCTTATCAAATCTATGGAGACTATGTTTTCAGCCTAGCTCACAAGTAAGTGAATGAGTCATCATAGTATTCAGCTATTTGCTCTCCACTCTAGATTTCAGAAATGTGAACAGAATGTAAGTGCTTCAGGGTCTGGCCAAGTCTTTTTGAATTTTCTTTTTGAGCAAGAATCAGCCTCAAAGTGGAAGCAAAAATCAACACTCTAAGAAATGGTGCTCATTTTTTTCTGTATGTCTGCTCTGCAGTCATTCAGATTTTTCAGAGTTGCAGACCTCGGGAATAGGAGGGGTTGTCCTACACGAAGATGTACTTATAACTGTGCTATTCATATATTTTTGTATAAGCTCACAGTAATTTAGCTGTCTTATTTTGCTGAATTAGATTTAGTTTCTAGTTTCTAACCAATGTATGCAAGATTTTTCCAGGTGTATCTTCACAAGTTTTCAGATTACATTAGTAACTTGTGTAAGTGTGCTGAACTGCACTTTCTCTTCAGGTTACATCCATACTCAACAGGATGCTATATTAGTACTCAAAGCTAGAAATTCCCCTTCCATCACTTTTCTTGCTTTCCAATACTGTTTTCAAAAGTGTAATCCATCATCAGAGGTTGAACAGCTCCTGTGCCAAAAGATAGCTGATGCTGGACGTGACATGGCAAAATTGCTTGACATAACAAATGGCAGTGTGAGACACTGACAGAAGTTACAGATGGCGTCATGAAGGATGGTCACACCTCACAGGGAGCTAAGGGGAAGTTGTATGAGACATAGCCAAGCTCCAAGGACATCTAGGGGGAGCACTAAGGACCTTTGGAGAAGTACAGTCTTGAAAAGCTACCATACTAAGGTAACCATATAGGGTATATCACGGCAGATTAAGATTACCCAGGTAATGGTATCAGAAATACCAAATTTGGAGTCTGTGAAGAAAAAATAATTTGAGATGGGTTTTTTATTTGGAAAGAGACTGAGTGGGATGTAAGAAAGTACAGCAGTGTTGAAATGGAAAGTTAAGAAATGAGAAAAGCAGTAATAATGTCTGCAGATGATGTGAGTAGAGCTGCTTGGGGATAGCTGCCAAGCAGCTCTGCTGTTGGACATGGCAGGTGGAGCAAGACAGTGAATAAAACCCATAGTTACAGCTCCACTATATGAGTGAGGCCTGGTCTCAACCTCAGGAGACCTGGGTTGGGGTGGTCTGCCCCTGTATCCAGGTAGGCTAAATTGAACATCCTTGTAACACCATGTGGGCACCCATTTGGGTTCTCGCAGCATTGGAGGCTGGGGGTTGCATATTGCTTCCTAGCAGAGCTCTTAGCTGTCTGTTCTGCTCTCTGATGCCGATCCAGGGAAGGGCCTAGAGGTTTGTGCCTCTGCCATTCCACCATACATGTCTTTGCCTCCTAATCCATTTTCAGTGCCTGCTGTTTCATGTCAAAGCTCTCAGACATTTGCAGCAGTGATGAAGGATGAGACTTCTAAGGACTAGGAACAGCTTTGGAAAACCTGACCTGGCAACATTAGGGTTACAAACAATTGCAAGCTGTATCAACCAGTGTCATTCTTTTCATTATCTCCAGTGTAGAAGTAATTTTAAAAGCTCTTTAGGAAGGAAATCACTTGCCCCCAATTTAAAATGAGTTGCCTTTCTATCAGCCAAGGACTTGATTTCCCTCTGACTGTTCTACCTCTTTCCTGCACAGAACTGTCCCCCTCCGTGCTCATCTGCTTACTTATGACTCCACATGAGAGCTCAAAGGTGAGTGTGATGCCTCAAGCACCAAGTTTTACATCGGATCAAATGCCAAGGTGGATTTCTCTGTTTCTGTGCGTTTAGCCTAATAACGAGATTAGCACGCAATAATACAGTGCCTGAAGTTTAAAATTAATTTGAAGTTTGTAGAACAGCTCTCTGGAAAGTAGGTTCTTAAGAAGGATGTAATTACTGAGTTTAATTACACTGTCAGCTGTCATTTTTGTTAAGTCCAACTTCATCTTGCAGCAGCAGAGAATCAGGTTCAGAAGTTGTAAATGGTCATTTTGATGGGTCAGGAACCTGGGACATGAAGTAATCTGGCAGCTGGATAATGCTTACATCAAGAGGGTTTGTGGTTTAGCGGGGAAATATGGAGTCACATACACAGGGGCATTCCGGGTAACTGCTTCATTTTACAAGGCTTAGTATTAACCTGCTCACATTTCTGGCAAAGCAATTTCCTACCATGCAGGAGTGGAGCTCCAGAAAGGCTGCTTGTGCAGTCTTGGGTTTTAACAAGTGGAAATGAAGTCTGGAACAATAATTTCATTAGAAGGTACTATTAAAGAATAGCCTCATTCAGTCAGCTTGTGCTCATCAGAACAAAAGGGTAGGAAAGTCAGCATCAGTGCCACCTTTCTGCTTCAAGAAATTGCCTATGAGTGATATTTGAACTGGCACTGACATTTTTTTAAAATTTAAAGGAAGGAAAGGCTAGAAGAGGATCTACTACAGACCATTCTAGATTTACTGCCCACCACATTGCTATCTACAGCTGTCATACCTAGACTTGGAAGGGTTGTAATCCAAGCCTTGCTCTTTATCAGTGCAAATCAGCCAGACATAGCCAGTCATGCTCAGACTTAGGCCTGGGTGCATGGGTATTTTCTGGATAAGCAGAGAAATGCATGGGGTCCTCACAACACAGGCTTCTCACAGGACTGACCACAACAGTGTCCAAAAATAATCATGATAACTGTGGAAGTCATTTACTTGAAATCTATAGCTTCTACTTTGTCTTCCTTTCAAAGGAAATTGTGCATTTTTGTTGGGGGAAAAAAAAAAAAGAAAAAATTCAGTCTGCTTTTTTGCAGTATTTTCTATTGAAATGGAAGATAATGGAAAACATGAGAAGGATGTCTGCTTTAGTTAATCAGAGACAAAACCCAAGAAAAGTCAGTGACTTTTGATTCTGACCCAACTCAGAAGTCTTTATTAAATAAGGGATATGCATTTGACTGTCTCCCTTTTGGGGGAAAACGTGGACCTGTCCAGCTAATCACCAGGCAGGGACTGAAAGCCAGCCTGAGCAACAGTATGAGGGTGAGTCATAGAATCATGAAATAGGTTGAGTTAGAAGGGATCTTTAAGGGTCGCATAGTCCACTCCACACACTGCAACAAGCAAGGTGAGCATTAACTAGATTAGGTTGTTCAGACCCCCATTCAGCCTGACCTTGAGTGTTTCCAGGGACTGGGCATCTGTCAGCACTCGGGGCAAAAAGTTCCAGTGTTTCACAACCATCATCATAAAAATTTCTTCCTCATATCCAGTATAAATCTACCCTCTTTCAGTTTAAAACCATTACCCTGTCTTACTGCAACAGGCCCTGCTACAATGTCTGCCTCGTCTTTCTCAGAAGTCCTTTTTGAGAATTGAAAGGCTGCAGTGAGGTCTTCCCAGGTTTAACAACCCCAGTTCTCTCAGCCTTTCTTCCTTGAAGAGGTGCTCTGTCCCTCTGATAATTTTTGTGTCCCTCCTCTGGACCCACTCCAGCATGCTCTTATCTTTTCATGAATGGAGTCTTTAAGCACCCCTCCTCCCCAAAGTATTTATATGCTCATACCATTTGTATAGAGGTGACAAGCCAGTGCCAGCCAAATCAAAATGTAGGCAGAGTAAGAAATACCATTGCAGCTACAGAGCACTTGGAATGGGAGCTGACAGCCACCTACTGCCCTGTGGAGGTGGCTGATGCACTCTAAGTATCAAGAACAGGGTAAATTGTAAATGCTTGACAGATAGGTTTAGCTATCGACCGACAAAAAAATGAGACCCAAGGTACAAATATGAAGCAGGAATGATTTTTCTCCTCTGAGAACAGCTTCACATGTAAGGCCTCTCCAGGTTTTTTATGATGCATTTGATTGTGCTATGGCTTGCCAGGATATGCATTTAAGAACAAGGAGGACCATTTACTTAATTAGAGAGACTGCCATGGGTGTTTCCAAAGTGTGACCAGACTTCTCTTGTCTTATTCACTCCAGCAATTTCATTGATTTAAGAGAGTCATCCACAGTGTTTGGAAGGAAAGAGAGGGAAAAACAGAGAATTTGCATAGACTGAAGTTTTGTTCTTCAGTTAAAAAAAATGCTTTCTCTGTTCTCAACATGATATTTGATTCTTCATGCGCCATAATGCTACCTGTTTGTATTTTACAGGCAGGCACAGTTCATTTTCAGATCAACCACTATTGTGCCTTTGAAGGAGCAGATATGCACAATCTGGTCCAGAGGAATTGTTTCCTTGTACATGGCTGTATGTGTCACTAGAATGTGTAGAATCTCCTGTAGTAGCTCAGAGAGAAAACAGAGGCAGAGTCCTGCAGACATGTGACAAGTAGTGGTAATTCATCTTTGATAGTCAGCAATTGAAGACCTACTCAACAGTCTGAGCAGAGTGCCTGTTTCTGAACATTGATTCTCACAATATTTTCAGGATATGCACCAAACCCGGATATCCTAGCACTTTATAATACCTCTGGTTTTTAAAAGGATATGTCTCCTTCAGGTCATTGCAATCAGATTTTTCTGTGAATCTTCCGGACATCCTGAACATGACCAGGTATCTCATGACTTTAGGAATCAGAGACACCAGAATCAATAGAACAGTTGAGATTATCTTATAAAAGGAACACAAGCACTAGAGTTACTAGATATATAATAATTTTCACAGAGTTTTTTCTCTGCAACCATAAAAGCAGAGTCCAATCAAGACCTGGGTCTAGAGTTCAAGTCTTGAAAAGTCTGGAAGTCTTTGGTAGTTTCCTACTGGGAGAGGAAAGTCAGGGCATTGCAAGGGTTGCAGGGAAATAGCAGATGTTTACAGAGATATGGAAGTGCTGTTTCTGGACAATATCATGTGGGATAAAGAGTTAAGTAATTAATTTTGGCCCTGAATTATTTGCTGTCCTGAAATGGAATGGATAATGAATGTAATTTTTTTTTAATTTTTTTTTTAAGGAAAACAGAATGAAAAAAGGAATAGAAGTTAATATAGTGTCCACAGAGTAGTGGCTCCACAGATACGGATTCCTGTAAGTGGGACAAAAATTATGACCCAGGTTGCATAACAACAAGCTCAATTCACGTAGCTCACCCAGGATAAAGATTTCAATTTGAAAGTGATGAGTATAAGGAATTTATGTACTGAGGTTGTTGCATACAGCCTAGAACAAGTAATAATTGTATTTATTTACCCAATTTAGAGAGGTCCTGACTACTGATAAAAGAAGGGGACATGGAAAGAGACAGGGAATGAGAGAGAAAATGTTAACGATTAACTGTGAACAGAGGAGGCAGAGTAGAAACAAGTGGGATAGTTACCCAGCTTTAGCTCTTTTGTATATCCCAGACTCTACTGAAGAGCAAAGCTGAGGTTTTCTAAGAGACAGAAAGTTGTGTTTATGCAGGCAGCAGGAGCCTTCCTGGATGTTAGGCAGTTCAGTGACTCCAACTTTCTCCTGTGTAGTTACAAGGTCTCCTAGGAGTGCCAAGTTAGTGCCGAACAAGTAGGTTACTGAAATGAGGAAAGCGAGAGGAAGGAAAGGTGACAGGAAGTAACACATCTCCTGAGTGGCTTCAGGACTGCTACCACAGATTGCCTCCGAGGGCAGCATGAACTGCCACTGAGATGTCTCTTGGCACTGACTTAACGACACCAATTAATTCTGGAAGACAAGATGAGCCGGAGTGCAGAAACCTCCATCAGCCCAATTTCCCTTCTATCTCCAGCTGTCCTATGATAGCTATGCACATGCTAATGAGCTAAAGAGGGCTGTGGCATTTCCATACTACCTATCCTCAGCTCCACAGTGAGCTTTTGAGCATACACTACCCTGAATCCAAAACTAAAATTTGGCTCTGTTTATTGAAACGTGGGAATTGAGAGTAACAGAAGGAGATTCTCTGCTAGCTTTAGAAATGGGAAGACTGCAGCTATTGCAGAAGAATTTTGCTTCAACTAAGCTGGGAGCTGTCTCCCAGAAAGACAAATGGATGCTTCTTTCCTCCTGCAGCTTCAAAGAAAACTTGAACAGCTGCCCTACATGTGAATATCTCAATAGCAGATTGTCAACTGTTTAACAAATGAGACATTTCTTCCACCCAACTTACTTGCAGTTGTCTCCCAGATACCCACCACCTTCTCTTTTGACATCAAAGTGCAACAGAGCAAGAAGGAAAGTTTTATTGCATTGTTTCCTGCTAGCGAAAAGAAAGTGTGTAGCACTAGCATGATTACACCAGAATCTTACTGAAGAAAATTACTACTGTGATCATCTAATTCAGGGCTAAAGGACAACTGAATTTGATCTCCAAGGATCAAATTTCCTAGAAACATTTTCACTTGAAAGGAATAGAAAGGTCTTCGTGTCCCCAGCACTTCATGACTATCACTACAGTATGAGATACTGAGCACAGGAACACATGAGTTAGGTCTGTTGTTAGGGCATGAATGCCAGATACATTTTCACTGTAAAACCACACTAACTTAGTGTGTCAAGTCATGTCATGTGTTTCTGCACATCTCCAGAACACTTACAAGGCACCACTACTTACAAGGTAATACTTGAATGAAATTTTGAGGTGAAAGTAGAGAATTTAATTTCTACCTATGTTTGAAAAAGGCATGAATCTGGACTTGCAGTGCTTCTCTGTCTGCTTCTGAGTTTCTGTTTATTGACACTCCCTCAAAATAGCTATTTGCAAGATTCAGAATTTATTAAAAAATCAAGATATTATCTTTTTCCTTCACAAAATCAGGAGGATTGAAATTTCAATTGTTTTAAGAGAAAGAAGGTGTTACCTAGATTGGTAGAATTGATGGGGGTTTTTTTCTGCCTAGCAGCAGATTATCTTGGTTAAGATATATCTAAATAGAAATGGAAGGCTTTCTTTTCTTTGTAAGCTCTTAAGCTGGACTATTAAAAAAGTGAGGGTCTTGCAATCCCTTAGTGTATTCTTAAGCCTAGATATCTCAAATACTACTTGAAATTTCTGGGTATGGAATAATTCTCTGGAGAAAGCGGAACTGTTAATATATCATTTTTTCACACTGTGCATGTAAGCTGAATCATAAAAGCAGATGCAGGCCATAAGGTAAATTTTTAAAGGCTGAGAACTCTCTCATACCTTTGTTTTGAATTCAATGAAGTCACTTTTCTGTTTTTTTGGTCTGTTTGGCAACTTTAGCTGTCTAGTTATTTAGTTTTCTTCCTTTCTCAAACATTTGCCCTTCCAGGTCTCAACATCTGTTATAGTTATCAGTATTATTCCCATGCTTCAAGTACAAGTCAAAATCCTGAACACAAAATGATGATGGAATTTGCTCAATGTCATCCCACTCATGTGGCAGGCACATTCCCCTGTCTAGGAAACTCTCAGAGCTACCAGTGCATGGGAAACAATGCTGAGCATTTAATTTGTTATCCCTAAAATACACAAATTCAGGAAAGAAGATTTGTATTTGTTAATTTATTTCTTTAACGGATCTGGAATTGAACGGACACAGAAATCAATTATTAATCTGTTTTCATGAAGTGAATTGGGGATTCAGGTAACACTGCACAAGGTATGCAAACCAGGACCCACCTGTTAAAAAAAAAGAAAACATCAAGAGTTCAAACAAAGACTATGTCTTAATTAATATCACTTTTGGATATGCATACCCATTTGTTTGGAAGAGGTTTGCCATACGTGTGTGCTCAGAAGGTACTCACAGAAAGCTGTTTTCTACCTCATCCTCTCCTTCCTTCCCTTACACCCCCAACAGGGATTCAGCCTAAATGGGTCATGAATTGACTAACTTTGATGTGAGTGGTAAACTCTTCATCTCCTACTCTACAAAGTCTGCTGGTTAATATTTATAAGGGTTGAGGAATATTAAGTTTTTTGAGGAAAAACGTATATATTTCCACAAATACAGGGTGGGGAAAGTGGGAAGATATTGTCAAAGTTTGCAAAGACATTAGATCATGAAGAGCCTTGTGAAGACTTGAGAAGGTGAAGGAGCTAGTTATTTAAAAAGAAAATCCATCACTTTAATGAACATTTCATGAAAGTTTAATACTGTTTTATGTCATGCATCTTGAATCCCAGACTCCTGAAACAAGGTGATTACAGAATATCCAGTTTTCTTGCTCATCCAACACTGTTGTTTAAAGTATTAGCCCTAACAACTCCAAGGAAAAGTAGAGAGCTTTCAAATATAGAGCTTCAAAACTTTTGATTTATGCAAGCTTCTTGGTTTTGGAAAATTTTGCTTTATCTTTTTAAAGTGCTGACACTAGGCTTTTGTTGGAGACCTGACTGACCTCATAAATCCTAAAGCTTATCAGAATCCTGTTTGGCTCTGTGTGTGATTGCTGCACTGCTTTAGCCTTGCACAGAGCAGAGATCAAGCAACAGGACCTCCATTTTCACCAAAAGAGGAAAGCTCCAAGACTTGCATCCTTCATCTCACCCTCATCCATTTTCCATTCCACAACCCTATTGATATCCTCACATTCCTTACATTTCTCAACTTCTGTATGTTCTGCATGTTTTGCTATTGTTCTTCACTTTTCCATTTTACTTTTCTGTTCATATACAGGGGTATTTTCCTCTGTTCTTTGCCATTTAAAGTGATGATGCTGTTCTGCCTAATAACCCTGCCTGCTACATCTTGGTGCCTAATGCCTTATTATACCACAGCTGGAGTAATTTGTCCTGCAACAGCTTGGAAGATTTTCCTGTTTTCCCCTGCCAAATTACTGTTTCCCCTTTCTCATCACCTTTGGTCTTAGCCCTCCTCAGTTATGCAGATGGAGATGGGAAAGAGTCATATAATAAAACACTAGCATGACAACATACACGTTTGTCAGTTGGTGAGGTGTGCCGTATACATGTGCCTTAGTCCACGGGCTGTTCTTAGCAGCAGCTGCTGACTACAAGTTTGAAGTTACCAGTACTACAGACTGCTTTGAAAGATACCAGTAAACACTGAAATGGTAGTAAAAGCAATTTGAGGTGTGGGAAGTTGAGAGAAATTCAATCAATATGTTTAGTTCAACTCCCTACTTTGCCACCAGCTTCATGTGGCTTCATGTAAATACTTTGCAGCTCTAGTAAAATGTGCCTTCTCTATCTGCCTATCTGCCCTCAAAGGCAACTGGGTTCTGGAATAGCAAAGTGAAATCTTAGAATCACAGAGACATAGAATTCTATATTGGCGGGAACATCCTAGCAGCACATAAATCCTGTGAAAATCTAACCCTCACTCAGAATTAGCAACTACGAGTTATCAGATCTAGTAGAAAAGAATTGAAAGCTCTTCAGATAGTGTAGCCATAATAATGAGTTACAAAGCTTTAATCACCAAGGGGACTTAATCACTCAGGGAGAACTAAGAGGACAAACAGATCTCTTATAAATGTCTTTATGAAGGACTTTTTTGTATGTAAATACTTATTTCTGCAGAAAACCAACAAGAAAGCAAAACAGTACCTTAGCAGCTACAAAGTGTATTGGAAGGATAGTTTCCAGGACAGAAAACACCAAGACTTAGAGCAAGGCAAAAGACATGGATTAAAACCAAAGAACTGTAGAATAGTTAGGATTGGAAAGGACCTTAAGATCATCTAGTTCCAACCCCCTGCCATGGGCAGGGACACCTCCCACTAAACCATGCCATCCAAGGCTATGTCC